>APFE031517237.1:51222-88875 GCA_000404065.3 Pinus taeda
TTGATCTTGAATTAGGTTTGAGTTTCAGGTCCTACCGTATGATCTCTCAAAAACACCTAAATGCAACTACATGCCAAAGATCATCATTTTGTTTGATGAATTCTAGTTAAAAAGAGTTGAGAATATTTCAAACAAACAAAACGAATTCAAGCAATCACGCAACCTAATGCAACTAACGGCAAGGAAATGAAACTTTTCTTTTGAAAGCACAAAATAACGAAATGCTCTTTTACTTCCAACTATTAATGCAAAAGACACTAGTTTGCTTTACTTTTCAATAACATACAAGTTCTCTTAAGATGAATTAGAGAGATAGCAACACTAAGTGAAAAGCTAAATCACTCAATGCACACACAAGACAATTCCCAAGTCACTAAAACCAGTTTCCCAAATCAAAGGAAAACAAAGGCTTATGATCTATGTAATCTAAGCTCAACAAGACACCGAGGAATTCAAAGGAGGAAAGCAAACCACTTGGAACACAATCAATCACTTTCAACAATCACCAAACAAACGTGGAAACAAAAACGAAGTTGGCTGGTCAACCAAGAACACAAGATTCCGAACGGGAGGCTAGATACACACGACCACTAGATGCCCCAGGGTTTGAGTGTGAAATCAATGGAGACAAGCGAACACCCGAAGGATGAGAGTCCACAACCAGACAAACGACGATCCAACACACTTCAGTAATCGTAAAAGTCAAGAAAAAATGCAAACCAAGCGACGAGAGCAAAAGGGAAGGCTTCTCAAAAACTGAAAAACAAGCAATAAACAAACCCTCATGGAACGAGGCCTCGCAAGCAAGCGAGTTACAACTTAAACAAAATTAACAAGCCAAAAGCCAAGTGGCAAAAATAGGGGACAGCCAAACCAAGAGGTTTAGTAGGTTAATTTGGACGAAAAGGAGTTTTACAGGATCAGCGCGGGTTACCCCTCAGCAACAAAGCGATGACAGAAAAAGGTTTGTAGCAACTTTGCGCTGTCAGCGCGGAAGGACATGGATAAAGGGCGCTGGCCCGAAAACCAGGTCAGCGCGACTATTAAATGTATACACACGATGAAAAAAACGACAAAGAAGACACTGTGCGATGTCAGCGTAGCTGTTTTAAAATAAAACGCGCTGAGGCTAAAAAACAAATAAAATCGAACCAAAAACCTCCAAACCAAGACAACAGGCTTTCAAGGCAATTAGAGCAGTTCCAAGGACGAACCAGGAAACAAATCAATCAACAAATCAACCCCCAAACTTTGACAAAGAGGCAATAATCGAATAAAAAACAAGGGTGAAATACAAAGAGACAAGCAAGCTCCCCAGCGGAGTCGCCAAATTGTTGGAGAGGTAAATCCCCTCTACGGATAGAGGTGATCGCTACTAGCCCAAAGGGGGTCTAGCAACAATCAAACAATGCTACACTACAGGTTCCTAGTTGTAATTAACAAGTGGGTAAAAGAAACCTACTTGGATTCCAACGCTATGTTTGTCGAAGAGATGATCCTCTCGCTCCTTCGCTCCAGCTGATCGCAGTCCTCCACTATCTTCGCGGACGGACACCTGCACAAGCAAAGAGAGAGCAAACACAAGTGTAAAATCTACTAAAAACAACTATGTATTAGTCAGGAAGGATACAATTTACATTAATCATTCATAGGACAAATGGAAATGGAATCATAAGAGTAGTCATCTATCTTTATTAATCAGAAAATAGAGTAAGGTACAACCGAAGTCCTGACGCTGAGTCCTTCTCTAGATGGTCCAGCTAGCATGTCTTCCAAGCATTCACCTTTGAAGCAAATCTCCCAAGTCAAAGAGGTCTCTCTCTCACATACAAGGCAACAAGCTCATGACCTTCCTCAAGCTCAAAAGCAATCCTCACACAACACACCAAATGCCTACAAAGAGCAGCACTAATGCACTAAGAATTCCTCAATCAAAGTCTATATGTTCCAAACTAGCTACTCATGGGCAATGGAGGAGGTTTATAAAGGAGAAGGATTCTCCATGAATAGGTAAAGGATGAGCTTTCCCCCAAGATATGTGGATGATCAGTCGAACAAACATTCCAGAGAAAGGATGGCGACCTCAACAATGCTAACAGCCAAGTCTGGAGTCATCTGGAAGGTTGGCTGTTAGAAGAAATTCACCTAAACAGGATCAACGCGGGTGCAAAACTGGACTGGCGCACTGGCATCGCGGACCTATTATAGAAGAGGTCTGGTCAGCGCTCAATAGTACAAGTGGAGGGTGCGCTGTCCGTGAAATTGGACCAGCGCGGAAAACACATGTGCTTCCGCGCTGGCAGCGCAACAGTTACACTAGCCTCTGCCGGTCAGCACGGTTATTAAATGAACAGACGCGATGATTCAATTAACTTAGGCAAAGAGGGTTTTTAGCTATTTTAGAGAACATGAGTGGGGTGAATGTGGTTTTATAGCACAGTAGGGAGACTAACATGATGGCAGTGACATTTTACTGTGTAACAAATATCATTCTAGCGTTTTATGGAATTCTATGGTCGAAAGTTAGAAAATGACGTACCTTAACTTACCCTTTGGAATGGATGAGTTGTATGTGTGGTGGCTACAAAATTCTGATCATATTCTTCTTCAAGTGGTTGAACAGGAGGAGTCATGGAGAAAGAGTTAAGATGACTTTTTATTGCTTCTACTAAAACTTGTTGAATCTGCTCCAAAATGTTGAAAATAATAGTCTTCATGTCTTCAAAACTCATTGGCACATTTCCTACTATGTGAAAAAAATGTTCTGATGTGAAACATAGTAGGAAATTGTTGACTTAGTGGCCAATTAATGGATTCCACTAGTCAACACGAGAACTCTCACCATTGATGACAATGAGAGTCAAGATGCCCAAACACATCTTGCTAGGTATGAATGATTTTGCCGATGTCGAATCACCTAGAAAATTTGACAAACAAGGGACATTAATGTATTCTGATTGTTTGTCAGCATGAGAACTTGCCATTAAGTAATGCAAGCCTCAAGGTGTCTTTACAACGAACTTAGACTCAAAGGACTATGGACTCAATAGTTTGCATTGAAGAAGGGCTTATTTGCGAAATGAAAATGACAAGAAATGGAAGATGAAAATGGAAGATAGAAATGGAGAGTAGAAATGGCAATGGGCAATAAGCATGTGAATGAGCCTCTTGCTTTTATTTGTGGGTTATGAATGGACAAAAAGAGATGGGAAGTGTATGTGAATGTAAATGGAAAATATGGAGTGAAATGAGGTGAATGGTTTATTATGAAGTATGGATGTGATAGAGACAATAGTATCTGAAAGTTTTTCAAGTGTTTGGATCTAATTTTGAATCAGCATATTTCCTCTTTGTTGTTGATCATCCTCTTATGAAACAAATTGGTCTCTTAGAGAGACACCATTCTCTTGTAGTCATTTCTCTTTCCTCCTAGAACCTGCAAAAAAACTAATACTTCTTCTGCAATGGAATGTAAGATTATCAAAGGAGAGAGGTAATCAATATCTCTAGTTATGATATTTACACACAAAACTAAGAATTTGTATTAATGAAACAAGTTCTCAAAGGAAAAATCAAAAGAATTTATACCTGGTTTGGAATTGGTGCCCCAAGTTGAATGTTGCTTCTTTTCAGTAATGTATTTCATTATTTTTCATTTCAAACTCCAATAACAGATTTCTCATTATGTAGATCTTATTGAGATCTTTCCAACAATACTTGAATCATCAAAATCTGATTTTTTATGAGAAAGTTAGACTGATTTGAACAATGAGGTTTTTTTAGCTGTGGAATTGGACTTTAGCTGTAGAATGTCGACAGTTTCTGTAGCTAAAAATCTTGAATAAAAGGTTAGCCATTCATCTTTCTTCATCAGTCCAAAATTAATCAATACCTTCAGAAAAGTGAGCAAATAACTTATTCATTTCATTGATTCAAAATTAATTTTTTTCTTGACATGTGGTGACTTAGTGATAACACACAACTGGACTTCCCTTTGACCGGGGTTTTTTCATTGAATTGGATCAAATGAATCAGACACCATCCATATACTGACATTTTCCCAGCTACCCAGGTGGTTTGATTTTCTTGATGATACCTACAACCTAGAGTTTAACAAAAACAACTGCGGAAAGTTGAACCAGCTGAGGAAAGTTGAATTAGCTGCGGAAGGTGGCTGCATTTCGTAGCTAAAAGACAGTCAACCATCAGTTTTGAAATTCAGCACACAATCCTCCAATTTTTTGTATGAATAGCAGTAAGATCAATTGGTACCAAGGCATAATTATCAAGGCCACTGATTAAAGGAATTCCAAAACCGGATTTAGCCATATGCTAATTATTGATTTACTCAAATTACTTAAAACCAAAGCATATAATCCACCCTCGTTGTAAGCGCAGTTTGATAAATATGAAGTGGAAAATAGTTATGAGCTTGATCGACGCTTTTCATGGGATTACGGGTTGACAAAGGTCATTTTATTGCAGAGCTTTTGGCTGAAAGTATGGTCATACTACCAAGCACGCCATAATAAAGTTAAACATGTACACAAAACTTGCCAATGAAGACAAGATCCATGAGTACCAACACTTGTGCTAATATTTTAGCAAGGAGAACACTGAGCATAGGAATAACTGTTTAGGTGGGTGCTTGGAGAAGTTAAATTGAAATTGACAGATCAGTTTGAAAGAGGCGTACTGAATCGGTTGACGTAATGGAGTTAATTCACTAAACATAGCCGTCTTCAATTGGGATTCCTTGTTAACAGGTGGCAATAAGAGGCAGGAGATGTGGTGGAAAAAGGTTGAAGATGTATACTTAATTATCAGTATTCCATTGATTTCAAATCAAAAACAACCAAAAATCAACTGTCAGTTAATTAATTCAAATCTCGTTTTTCTTTCCTCGTGGCCTACAAAAATGGGCTTCAAAGAACCTTTAATTTCTCTTAAAAACCACGAATTTCTTAAAACGGTTTCTGGGTTATCTAACTGACCCTAAAGGAGAAAAAACCCATGTTTCATTTTTTTCAAATTCACCTCTGTTTGTCCAAATCGTGCTCTCAAATTTTGACATTTTTCTATGTTTTGCATTTTTTTCTAAATTGCTGTGTTTGAATTTCCAGGTTCATGAGCGTTTTCGAAAATTCTTGCAGCAGTATTATGAGCAATCACAGCGGCAATAACCTACCATATGGAGATTTTCTTTGATTGTATGCGTTTGGAGATAGTATATGTCCATCATATTTACCTAAATCAACACACCTGTTTAAGTAATTTTGATCTGCATTTTGAAATTCCACTATTGAGCTCAGCGCTAAATGGAATAGACTTTATATTACAGATTTGTTGAAATAAATACTGAGGATGAAGCATCAATTCACTGTAGCTTCATTTCACGGTTTTTATCCTTCACTTATCATTGATACTCCAAATGCAATCATGTGTTACATTTTATTTCATTTGCCAAAAAAAAACTTTTATGCTCTTAGCCCTACGTGGTTTTCATGGAGTTGTTTTTTTTAATAAAATTACATATATTATTTTTCCAAAAATTTAAAATATACATATATATTTTACTAAACAAAATAATTTTTATTTTCTTTTTTCTTTTTTTATTAATAAAAATTGATTTGTTAATAAAATTATATGTTATACTTTCAAAAGAAAATATACATAATATATTTCATTGAACCAAAACAATGATTTTTTTTTAATTTTTTTTTTTAATGATTTGTTATTAAATTATATATATTTCAAAAATTTTAAAAATACACATATATATTTTATTAAACAAAACAATTTGTTGAAATTGAAGTTTTTCTTTGAATCAAATGAAATGATGAAGTTCATTTTGTTCCTCTCTTTTTTTCTTTTTTTTCTTTTTTTACATAACAATTCTTTTTCTAATCCTCTAGATCACACAAAGTGCAGGAGGAGAGGATACTTAAGAATTATTAAACTTTTTTTTTACATAAGAATCCTTTTTCTGATCCTCCAGATCACACAAAGTGCAGGAGAAGAGCATATTCAAGAATTATTAAATTTTTTTAGATGTAAGAAATAAGGTCTCCTAATTACACTTCCCCAGCAACGACACCAAAAATGTCTAGTCAATTTAACGTCTTAAATTGCTCTACACAAATTATCAATCCTGGTATCGTAAACTGATGAAGTGTGGTGCACCATATGTGCTTAGTTAACCTTTTTACTTCGTTGTTTTATAGATTTTTTTTTTTTTTGGGGTTTTGTTTTTGTTGATCTCCTAAAGTTTCCAATGCAAATGGAAATCCTATCATTAGGTCTTAAGAATACTTTTAAAGGTCAAGTATGGATGTAGATTTCAAGACAAGGTTTATGTCCCTAATGGAAACTTCCAAAACTTAGCACTTCAAAAGATCCCAAAACATGTTATTGATGGAATTAGTACTTAAACAAAAGTGTAAGTATGCAACTACTTCAATCAAACAAAATATAAAATATTGATCATGAAATCACTATCTCGGATGCATGTCTAAATACGGAAATAAAACTTAAGTTATTGCACTCAAACAAATCAAAAACTGCAAACTAATAAAAAGTAAAATAAAATCACAACATTCATATTTCGATCCCTTGCTAGTTAATCTAGCTATGGCTTTCAGAGGTAATCATCAATGAAATGAGCAATCTGATATCTAATTGTAGAAAAGTAAAACTAAAATCAAATCAAAACATTCATATTTCGATCCCATGCCAGTTAGTCTAGTTATGGCTTTCGGAGGTAAATGTCAATGAAATGAGCAATCTGATATCTAATTGCAAAAAAGTAAAACTAAAATCAAATCACAACATTCATATTTCGATCCTTCGCCAGTTAGTCTAGCTATGGCTTTCGGAGGTAACCGTCAATGAAATGAGCAATCTGATATCTAAGCTAACTAACAAAGCAAATGAATAAGACTGAAATCAAAGCATAACTTAAATATAAAAGCTAAAAAAAGACAAAGTCAGTAGAGAGGTAAATCTCGTGTCACTATTTGATGCAAAAACATGTAAAAAAAAATTAATCTACAATCAATCGGTTAAAAACACTTACATGAATTAAAATTGCGTGAATAGAAAATCTAAACTATCAAACTTGAAAGCAATCAAATGACATTATGAAATCAAAGCAAAATTACAAAATGAAATATACTCTACCTCACATTCTAATGTACTCCATGATCTACTTTACATCTCCTTCCACGTTGAGAACATCAAAGCTTTACTCAAATTCTTCAAAATTACAAAGTACAACAACGCTCTCTAAAGCTTTCCAAAGCCATATCACAAGCTAACAAGCTTAAGAACTAACAAGCTAAGACTAACAAATGAAGGAGAGAGATCTCCTATTTGTACAAAAAGATGAGAAGCCATCTCATTAATTAGAGTCCATGAATCTCTCCATCTACGTCTAGAGTCCTAATCAAAATAGGAACTGATAAGACATGTCTTCTTAGAGTTACAATACAATTAGGAGATGTGACACATATCCTCATGATCCCATGATTCATTCCACTCAAATTCGAATTTTGCCTTAGAGTGCCACAAAAGGGTCTTCTAGAAGCCTCCTTTTGACCTACACATATCATCAATCTCAATCCACTTGTTAAGCATATGCACATTATTTTCTAATTTTTAACCACAAATTCACTTAAAAGGCTTAGAATTAATAAGGATTGGAAAAACATAAATGTGACCCAATGATAATGAAAGTGGGAAGAATATGGTGACATAGTAGTGAAATGGAGGTGATATAGTGGGCATAATAGTGAAAGTGTAATGAAAATGAATGACATTTTCAAGACTCAACAATGAGTAAGAGATCCGAGAAATATCCAAGTGGAACCAAGAACAACAAGTGGAATGACACTAATAAAAAACCCAGAGATGACTCACACCCTTGCACACATCTATAAATGGATCCCTCATCTGAGGGATCTATAGGGTGGAATTTTGTAATCTGCAAGGAAGTGCTAATAGTTTGTATCTGAGAAAGAGCATTGTATTGTTGGGTGATCTTGCTTTTCATGAGGTGAAGAGGGCTTTGATGCTTGGAGGATGATGCTGGATCAAACAACTGGGTTGTAATTCTCCTTTCTATTGTTAATGAAGTTCTTTGAGTTTTCCTCCATACAATTGTGTATTTGTGAATGCCATTTGTAAATTCATTGTATTTCTAATTCTGCAATGCATATGATATAATAGATCAAAATGATTTGACGATGCTTTGTTACTTTGTTTCTACAGATATTCTTGAAGTGGGACAAGTAGAAGAGGAGTTGCAAGCTCTGTCAAAAGGGTAGAGAGATCAAGCAAGGAGTTAAGAGGAAGATCCAGGTTGGTTCCTTTGCCTCTCTCTTATCTATTATACATAGAGGAAATCCCAAATTGATTTGATTATTTGTTTCTAGGATAGCTTCCAATCCTATAGGGCTAGCAGATCGAAAATACACTGGTTTTCCCAGAAACACTATGCAACATAATTTAACTCATGAACGGAAGCAAAAACATATAAGTACATAAAAGGAGGTGTTGGCCAGCTTGAGTTGTGCCCTAACCCAAGAGCTTTAGCTCTCTGAAAGAGATTAGTGTTGACTCAAAAACTATTTCATCTTCATTTATCAAAAATAGCAGTTACATCACATAAATTTTTCTCAAAAAGGAGCTCGAAAATAAGCTAAACAAAGTGCTGCACAAAAGTGTAAAAATCTACTAAGAACTGGCTAACATCCCCCTAAAAGAAAATGAGCACCTAAGCCCTTCTATTTATACGACTCGAGCCTCCAACAACTCTCCTAAAATCAAGGGGCTCAGCTTCCCAAAACTGTAGATAAACAGTAGTCCTTCTTTACTTGCTCGGCTGCGCCTTGGATGCACTCATGTGGTTGCTTATGCTTCGATTTTCTGATGGAGAATTCAAGGTAAGGGTTCATAAATTAAGGGGACACCCTCCTACAAATCCTTTCCCTTGTTCTTCCCTGAATTTGACTACCAAATGCTCATTAAACCTTTGATTTTGTCTCAAAATTTACCAAAAATATACATAAAGAACACATTAGACTTTTTGTCATAATGACTAACCCAATTCACTCTATTAGCATAAATATAATAAAAAACATGCAATAAACTAATGAGAATGGTGGATTTAGTCAAATTAAGAGGAAAAATGAGCCCATATACTTACCCATTTCTAGTTCTCATCATTACCCCCCTACTGAATGGGTTGCTCATCCTTTGAGCAACTAGTTTAATTCTTCATCCCTAATGGCTCTGACAGATTCCCTGACATCCCATGATTTTTATGTGATATCTTCCTCTTTATCATGGAAACTTGCCTTTCTATCCACCTCCTCCCACTGTTGTCTTTTGTCTTCCTCTTTTTCCTCTTCTTTTGTCTTCTCTGCCTCTGTTAGCTTTGCTTCCTAAGCTCTGTTTTGTTTTCCTTCTCATCCTGTTTAGTTTATGCCTTCTCTGATTTAGTATTTTTCTTCTATGTTTTAGGTTCTTCCTTCTCATCTTCTATTTTTATTTCCTCCTCTATTTTAGGTTTTTCCTTCTCATCTTGTGTTTTGATTTCCTCCTCTATTTCAAGTTCTTCTTTCTCTATTTTTCTTTAAGAAACAGGAAGACTTTTTTCTTTTTAATGCAATTACTCTTCTCTTCAGGCTTAATTCTTCGCTAAAATTGCATCATTCATTGTATATGTGAGTATCCAAGGTGGAGAAGGAGACAACACTTATTTTGTAGAAACAAGAAACAAATGAAAATTGTGTTTTTTTAAGAAACAGGCAGACTTTTGAATGCAATTCCTCTCTTTTTTCAGGCTTAATCATTCCTTAAAACTACATTACTCCTTGTATATGTGAAAACCAGGGTGAAGAAGAGACAATACTTCAGAAACAGAGAATAGATGAAAAATATGTTTTTCTTAAGAAACATGTATAATTCTTTGAATGCAATTCCTTTCCCTTTTCAGGCTCCATTCTATCTTATAATGACATCACCCCTTGTATACATGAAAATTCAAAGTGGGTTTGCACCGAACCTACCTCTTTAAGCCCAAATTTGGATGAAAATCCTATTTTGTCTTCTGCAAGACTGCTCACTAGTCCTCCTGTAGAACTGTTACAACTTCATGTAGAATGCCGATAGCAGAAAAATGGTTGAAAACAATAGAGGATGATGATTTCAAGGTTATGGTGGTGGTATAGATCTTACTGCAACTAAGTGGATGAGGATGAAATTGAAGAAAAGGTGGTGAAGGAGTTTTGAGGAGGCATACTTATGTTTTCTTTGAGATATTTCCATTGATGGTGAGCTGGAAAAAATGTGCGGTGACATTATTTGGATTGCTGGTCCCTATTATAGTGTCATCATGAAACCTTATGCTTTTTGTCTGCAATCACCTCCCATTGATTGTGATGGAGTTTAAATAGCCACCACTACCTGTTTTCATATTCTCATGAGTTGAATGGACACACGTGCAGTGTGAACTCCAGCTGAGCGTTGTTTCAAATAAACGAGGATGGCCAGTTAGCTGGCCACTGATCTAGTTTAATCGAAACCATCTCATTTGTCCATGCAGTTTTTAAACTATACCCATGCAATAGAGGAACGAGTTTAGTCACTTACCTGTTAGTCAAGAATTGCATGCTACTGTGTTGTTGCATGCTTAGGCTTTGGCGTTCTATCCATGGATTTTTGCTAGTAGCACTCATGGCTTTTGGATTGGTGGCTCAGATTCATTGTACATGTGATCTTTAATTAGGATCCTGTTCCTTATGCATTCTACACATCTGTGGCTGCACCGATTCTGCTTCTGGAGCTTGACTTTTAAGGGTATCAGCTGCTATGCTTTGTTGTTGTCTGATGTGTGACTGTTTTTCTTGTGCAAGCATCCTCTGGCTATATCTAAACTGTAGGAGTCTGCTTCAGCCTTCAGATTTGCATGCTTGTGCTGATGATGCTAAATTTTAATGGGACAGTGACTTGTTTTGTCCATATCTCCCAAACGGTAAACTGGATTGACCTGAAATTTTCTGAGCATGTTTCCATCATCATTATGCACCTCCCACAGAAACATTGTGGTCAATGGATGCATAGATTTAAAAAAAAAATTGAAAATGGCTGAAGCTGATGGAGGTCAATTTCTTGGAAACCAAGCACTAGAATTGTCTGAAATTTCTTGGGCATGTTACTATCACCCATATGCATCTCCCCGTGAAATAGGTTTTTAAATGGATTCACGGATATGGAGAAATTGCAAAAGTAGCTAAAGGTGATGGAGGCTGATTTCTTGGAAACCATGCACTAGAATTGGCTGAAATTACTTGGGCATGTTGCCATAATCCCTATACAAATCCCCATGAAATAGTTTTTCAAATGCATAAATGATTTTCAAGTTAGGGAAAAGACTAATTTCTGCTCTATGTATTTTTGTATCAGAGCATTCTACAGTTTTTGGACAATAAAAAAAATGAGCTTGGGGTGTGATGCATGCTTGGAAATGATGGAAGAGAGGTTTGAAGACTACAAGAGGATTTATAAACCCTTTATGAAGCTTCCCTATTCCCCAAACTACTTTTAAAATCCATTTCTAGCTCTTTGTAATTTCTACAGGAGTCTCCTATAGAAAACACAGTTTTCAGAAAAGAAGCACAGTGAGGTGGAAAGAATGTCAAGAATGATGGAGAAGGGTGAGGGAAGGTAGAATAGGTGCTGTTATTGGTTTCATATATTTCTTGGCACCTACTGCTACTTCCTAAAGTTCTCCTGCAGACCTGGAATACAACTGAAAATTCAATTTTCTTTTTTTTTTTTCTCTTTTTTCTTTTTTGGAAACAACTAGGGCACCTCATGGAGGTTTTCACCCTAATTGCCTGCCCTAGGCACCTCTAAGAGAGGTTTTCACCCAGGGATCTTATTCTCTTTTTCTTTTCTCTTCTTTCCAACCCATTGACCACCTCATGGAGGTTTTCAATCAATGAGCTAATCTGAGGTGCCTCCGAGGAGGTTTTCACCTTAGATATTTATTTTTTTCTCTTATTTTTCATTTTTTTCTTTTTACTTTTTTTGTACCCTACCCTACTTGAAAAATAAAATCATTTTCAAGTATAAAAATACTTCCAATGGAGCCATTTGCACATCGATATGATAGAAAAAATGATGTGGAGGCTTGAAATGCATGCTTTGACAGGTATCCGGATTTCAGAGACCAAATGATTTGACTTTGAAGGGATCAAGCATAGTTGAGGAAGAGAGTGATGCTACAACTTAGTGACTGTCTGGAACCATATTTGAATATAGTTGTGATGTCCTTGGTCCTTTTGTTGATCTGTATCATTCTTCATGTATTCTTCTATCATGACCTTCACATCTTCCTCTTTTTGTTGATTTTTCTCTTGAATACATGGAGGATTTGATGGTAACCATGAGGGAGCTCTCTCGATCTCTGATTCTGATGTTTTCTCTTCATCAAGTGTAGCCCATGGTGATCTTCTCTTTTGCATCGTCTTCTACTGGATGTGGTCCTTCAATGATATCAATATAATATCTTTTTTACAATACTCTTCCCGAGCTATGGTGAATATCATTGAGCTCAAGAGGAGTTGTTTGGACGTATTGTACCTTAGCTTTGCAATTGGGTTGAGCTACTCCAATGTGCGGGTTTGGAAATGGTGGTTCCCCACTGTATACTTGCTGGGCTTGTCTGTAATTCGGGTTCGGGTTCGGTTGAGCAGGCATTTGGGGTTACCTTGGTGGAGCAGGAGGCAATGGTTGTGATTGAACAGGTGGTGGAGGCAAAAGAGTGGGATGAGAGTTGTACTAGGGCCTCCACCCCTAATAAGGTGCATTCCACTGAGGCTGTAGCTGAGCATAGGGGTGAAATGGATGAGCAGCTAGTTCGGCATAATATGGAGATGTGACGGACCAAGGAGGAGGTGTGGACTAGGAAGGATGAGTAGGAGGACCCTAAGAAGGCATGGAAGGGGCTTGATTGGGGTTGTAATAAGTCTGGGATGTCCCTTGCATTCCTTGCGGGTAATGTCTGGGCCCATGTGGTCTCCTTTAGTTCATGAAATAGAGTGGCTCAATGGCTCCTTCGGTCACTTGATATGCAGCTTTAAGCCTGGGAAAAGAAGGGCACTAATTCGTAGGATGGTCTTCTTCACACGCTGAACACACTTCTTAGACATCAATGGACATTCATTCCTAGGATGCTTTCTAGTGAACCTGGGACAAAAGATGCCCAAATCCCTCTCAGATTCCTCTTGTTTCCTTTTGATATGCAAGGTATCCATTTGCATGGAAAGAGTCTGCCTCATCTCGCTCTTAAAATATTCCAGCCAATTCTCAAGTTCACTTCTAAGGGATAAACTCGATGACGATGTACTAGCTAAAGTTTGACTTCCCCTACCTCTCTTTCTGGCTACCCTAGAATGGTTTCTAAACACAACCTTTATGTCATCATAAGATAGTTGGTAGATATCTCCCCTAGCCAACAAATGGAGCGTATCTAGAAGGTCTTCAGGGACTCCTCTGAGAAGGACCAACTTCAGAGGTTCGGGGTTAAGTGTGCACCTAGCCCTTTTATAACTAAGCTGAAATCTCTCTTCATAGTCTTTTAAGGATTCATCACTTCCCATGGTCATTTGAAAAATCTCTTCCTTGGTATCCTTTGACCTACAGTAGTCTTGGTATTTGTTGTTAAAGGCTTGATGCATCTGAGCCCATGTTGTGATGTTGTTTCCAGGTAACCCCATGAAACAGCGCAACGCTGTATCCTTGAGGGTAGAAGGGAACAATTTCAACTTCTGTTTATCTTCTACATAGTCATAGGTTCGACAGAGAACAAAAAATTCAAACAAGAAGGTATCATGATCTTCGGTAGTCAATCCATGGAAGTGAAGTAAGGCTAGAGGACTTATGTTTTTCATTTTCGTGTCCACATTGGTCTCTTAGATAGGAAAGGCACCATTTATTCTTCCCCATTTCCTCTAACATTTCTATTTTCAGCCATGGTCTCAGGAGGAAGGGTTTCTTACTCTTCTTCTGCTATAGGATTTTCGTATATCTCTAGAGGTTCACCTCTAGGTTCTTCTGGATCACTACGACCAAAAAAGAGAGAAGAATGAATTAGTGATGTGGTGGGGGTGTTGGGTAGGAATTTTTCTGAATTGTCTCTATTCCTACGAGGCATGAAAGGAAATCTCTTTTTGGGTAAATATATATATATTTTTTTTCTTCTTCTTGTACCTGCAAAACTGAAATGGATTGAACAACAAATTGCAACTAACTGAAGTGAATCTTGCTAAAATGGAAATTGCATAATTGAAATGAAAGTAAGAAATGACTAATCTACTCTTGCTGAAATGGAAATTGCAAAATGGAAATGAAAGGAGTAAATTCCTAATCTACGCTTGCTGAAATGAAATTGAAGAGTGGAAATGAAAGCAGGAAATGCCTAATCGACTTTTGCATAATTGAAATTGCAGAATTGAAATGAAACAACCACTCTTCTTTTGCTCAAATGAACTACTTAGCAGAATGTTGCAATAGAAAATAGAAGAAAAGCAGTAATCACAAAATACTTTGATGCTTCCCCAGCAATGGCGCCAAAAAGAATGGTGGGCTCCAGTATTGCAACAATAATGTTGCAACTCTTGGGGCTTCCTTCTTTACTTTTATCAACCCGGTAGTTTGTAGCAAACTTGGAAGCAACTGTGTTGTATGCACAAGTACTAGCTCTTACTGTCGGCTGTCACTTGATCAGTTGCGCTTAATTTTGCTAGGAGCTTAAGCCAACTTTGTTAAGTTCTCAGAAGAAACTTTTACCTATGATGGAAGAAAACTAACTCTACAAAGGCTATTCTATGTGCAGAAAGAGAATGAAAACTGTAATGAAACGCAAACGCTAGCAAACCCTAGTTTACCCACTAACCTTACTTTTTCAAGAAAAGAGATGGAAACTAATGAAATAAGTGCCATTGACTACTGAAAAGGTAAATTTCATTTATTCAAGCTACTTCTAAGAAGAAATCATTTTTTTGTACTTTTGAGTGTTTTTATGTGGAATTATTATGCTTCTGATTTATCTGGTTGTGATTGTGCACAGGTTTGGTGGCAAAGAAGATGGTGTTGGCTTTCACAGAGGGTGAAAAAGGTGTGGAGAGGTACTACAAAGCCCTTAGTACCCTTTTGAAGACTTCAATTGTGATCAGACTTTGAAAAATTACTCACAGGAAATTCTACAGGATGCTGCAGGGGATCTATAGGAGGTTCTATAGGAGGATCTACAGGAGGAGGCTGAAAGCTACTTTTGAAGTTTTGAAGGTGGAAAAATGATGGGAAAAGGGAAATGAGAGCTAGATGAAGGTGTTGAGGTGTCTAGAACTTGTCAAGGAAGTTCAGGGACGAATGTGATGGTCATATTTGTTTGAATGTCAAGAAAGCAGCTTTATGGAAATAACGTAGAAATTACGGAAGATTGGAGAAATGTTGCGAATGAGCTGGGAAATATATTAGAAGTGAGCTAGTGCTAGCTGTTTTTTGGAGGGATGGTGAGCTAAGATTTCCTGCAAGAGATCTTCCCATTTACTTATCAAAACTGACCAAAGAAAGAACTAAAAACATAATTTTGTCTAGCTTGACCTAATTTCTGACCTACAAACAAAAAAATGTTGAACAATACCTTATGAATAGAAAAGCATACAAGGGAACTATGGTGAAAGAATAGGAAATGATCTAAGCAAATGAATCTAAACCAATATCAACCTTTCCAACTCCAAGTACCACACTAGCAGTTGCATGGGAGAGAAAAAACTATGTTTTTGGTGGCAGTAGTAGTGCCTTGACCTCAGATCATGGTCCCATGAAGGGAGAAAGGAAATCAAGGATTGTTGTTGGAATTTTTGTATCTTTTTTTTTCACTGCAGTAACCTACTTAAGCAACTAAAACAAAGGCAACTATGCTAACCATCAAAAGCAACCTAATCTAACAAAGTAAAATGAATCTATGCAATAGAAATTAATTCATGAATGGAAGCAAAGACATATAAGTACACAAAAGGAGATGTTGGTCAGATTGGGTTGCACCCTAACCCAAGAGCTTCAGCCATCTGAAAGAGATCAGTGCTGGCTCAAAAACTATTTCATCTTCATTTATCAAAAATAGCAGTTACATCACATAAATTGTTCTCAAAAAGGAACTCGAAAATAAGTTGAACAATGTACTGCAAAAAAGTGCAAAAATATACTAAGAACTGGCTAACATCTTCCTAAAAAAAAATGAGCACCTAAGCCCTGCTATTTATAAAACTCGAGCCCCTAACAACTCTCCTAAACTCAAGGGGTTCAACTTCCCAAAACTGCAGATAAACAACAGTCCTTCTTTACTTGCTCGGCTGCCCCTTGGATGCACTCATGTGGCTACTTATGCTCCGAGTTTCTGATGGAGAATTCAAGGTAAGGGTTCATGAATAAAGAGGACACCCTCCTAAAAATCCTCTCCCTTTTTCTTCCTTGAATTTGGCTACCAAATGTTCACTAAGCCTTTGATTTTGTCTCAAAATTGACCAAAAATATGCATAAAGCGCACATTAGACTTTTTGGCATAATGACTAACCCAATTCGCTGTATTAGCATAAATATAATAAAAAACATGCAACAAACTAATGAGAGTGGTGGATTAAGTTGAATTAAGAGGCAAAATGAGCCCATATAATTACCCATTTCTGGGGCTCATCAATAGAGGCGGAGCAAAGGTGCAAGTTCAAGGAAGATCCACTTGTAATGAGAGAAGCTTTGGAGACTGAGGCAAAGAAGCAACATCGCAACAAGAGGATTGTGCAAAGTTAGAGGGAGAGGAAAAAAATTGAGGAGGTAAAAAAGAAGTTGTAAGAGGTGAAGCAACAACTGAGGGAAGAACAAAAGCCACGTAGAAAGGAGAAGGAAGAGTAGTAGGAACAGGAACAACAGGAGGTGCAACATGCACACATTGATGAAATTGTGCAAATATAGGTTATTGACTCATCACAACTAACAGATAAAAAATAGGATGAGCAGTCATAGTAGAAGGACATTTCTCAGGATGTTGAATAGATGTTGGAACAAATGGGCATAGATGTGTTTCACGTAGAGCAGGATCAAGATACAGACCTCATGCCAAAGGACTTAGAGGTCACTCCATTGGCTTCACCAAATCCAGGAGCAGAGAAAGTCCCAAGTGATCAAGGAGACAATCAACTCCTTAAGGATAATATAGAAGCAGATGTGCATATCCTTTGACGAGTCACAACATAGAGTTGTGCATTCGCTCAAAGTGAACACTCTAGATTTTGATGCATCTCCTGTGCATTTTCAAGAATGAGTGATCGTTTTCGATGTGCGCAAAGACCCAACTACATTGGCTGATGCTACAAAGGAATATTTCGAAGCCACTATGATGTATCCTAAGCCACATCTACCCACATTATGCAAATAAAATTGCATGTTAGACTATGTATGTGTCATGTCCCAAGATAAACACCAATACCAATGGTGAAACCCCTCTATAACCAATCTCTAATAAACGGAAATACAACATCTGATTAAAACCTACTTTATCAAAGTCTAATTCTTTAAGTATAAATATTTGGTTCTCTCTTAATCCTTATAACTCAACCTTTCAGTTGATTTTATTACTCGTGGCAATAAAATATTATATAAGCTTTGACTTTTATTTTAATCACCCTCACTTATCAACCATACCATGGTCTTTGGACTTTTGTTAAAACTCAAGCTTAAACCATAATACATTTATCTCTCTTATTTATATTATAATTCCCATATAATAGAAATATTTTATAAACCACACTTAAAACCTTACCTTTTCACCATTCCAAAAACATGTGCACATATATCAAAGCTCTCTTTAGCGCATCAAATCTTTCCCATCAATCGCATTCCTAAATTTGATGATTATCGCGCAATAACTCATGCCAACTAGCTTGGCCAATCTCTAATGTTTATTTTTCCTACCTGAATCCAACGGTGATCACACCATATTGCATGATTACATGCATGACCAATATTAGATTGAGAGTGCATCATAAAAGTGGTTTTCTTATGCTATGTGTCAAACCCTCAGGTTAATCACATGAAATTGTAGAATACCATTTACAACTTCTAAGGCACGCGAGATACTTTTGACCACTCGTGAATACTACCCCACATCCATTAACATGTGGCTTCATCTGATATCTTCATTTCTTGAATTTATTTTGCGCGACTTTATCCTAGTCGTCTATCTACCTCAATCTCTTCCATTGATTTGACTGATCCGACGACTGTACTTTGCTGCTACGTTCTTTTGTTTCTTACTCTGTAATAGCACATTCAACTTTCTACCAATGTATTTTTTCTCACCTTACAGTCTTCACTTATTTTGATTTCAATCTCCACTCTATTACTTCATTTATTCGTGCCTTTACACTTCCTTCGTAATCCTTAGGTTTCAAGAAAATTTGCAGTTATGTTTTTGTTGTAACATTAAAGGTTTTCTCCAATACTGTCTATGTGCAAGTCCATAACACTCCTCTCTATATTTTGTCTTTAGTTCTTCACACATGCAAACCTATGTTACACAGATTTATTCTAATCCACAGATGAATTATAATTCAATTACTGAATCCACACTTGCAAAACTTAGAATTAAAATCTCTGTGTATATATAAAAAAATATTTACATAATGAGTCTCTCTCTCTCTCTGGCCCAATTTTCTAATCAATGGCCTTTTTCCTTTCCTTCGCGTAGGCTTACAATCAAACCCTATCTAATCTCTAAACTCTAATTCCCCAACTCGTTAACTCTCTAACTAACTAACTCTCTCTATGCCTTTTAGGCTTACATTCATAAAAAAGGTTCTGTAACCCATTTCGGTTCGGATTGTTAATCTTTTGAACTAAATCTTGAATATCCTCTAAGTCCACTTTTAACTCAACTAATCCTTAAGGGTCCTCTCTACTTCCACAAACCAAGAAACCAATTCCTAATCTAAGATTTAGAATGTTTAAAAATCTTTAAATCGTCACTAATCACTCATCATCACTCATGTTCTCCTACATTCAAGAACATTTACAATATTCCTCACAATATCTAATTAATTCCTATTCTTAATATCTGTCATAAAATTACTTAAAAACTTTAATAATTACATTAATTTAATACTCAGGAAACCAACATCCTTGAAAACACAAGGCCCCCTATGTCGACTAAAATACAAATAAATTTCTGAGCTGCATGCTCCTGCATTAGACTCCCAAGGTTAAAATAATCGTGATCTTGAGACCATGTGTTCTCCCATGTTGATAGAAAACCTCTAGGGTCCCAAACTTTAGTTTGTAGTTGTCTGAATGCTTTGTGCCTTTGTTGTTGATGTATGTTTGTTGTCTTCTATTTCATCTTCCTCTCATTGTCAATTAGTTTCAAATTTTGATTGATCATTCTTCCTGTTGCTGTCAATATCCTCCATGTGGACTGTTTCATCATTAATTGCCATAATTCTTCAATCTCTATCTCTAGCACATCCTTAGGTTGGTAAATATTATGCCTTTTGTTTATGTACTCTGCCACTCATCTTCAAACTATTTTTCATTGTCTTCTCTTTGAAGTTGTTAGATTCTTACTACTACCCTTTCATTCTTACCCTCATGTGACATTCCAAACAACCTCTGTTCAATATGTGTAAATTTACTTTCAAAAAATAAATTGTCCTCCAATTCCCCTTGTACTTGATTCCTCTCAAATACATCACTATGTTGTTCATAAATTCCAACATATTTTCCTTCCTCTTCTTTGTCAACCCTCAATAATTTCCCTTTACTTCCTTCTTTGATTCTTAGTGTTAGTTCAATTTATTCAAGCAAAGTATCTTCATGCTTTTCATTTTCCTCATCAGCATGTCTCACCTGGCAACTTCCAGTCTTCCTCAATTCTAAAACTGACTCTTCAACTTGAAAGATGTCTGTCTCATTTTCATCAAATCCTATAATCATAAAACAATTATTAGAATTAAAAATATAAGACCTCATTACCTTCTCTTTCTACGCCAACATTTCAGTATGCTGCTCTCACGTTTCCTTCTCTATTAGCACATCAGTATGTTGATACTACCTCTCTAAAGATTTCTCTAAAGGACTCTCAAAATGGTTAGAAAGTATCTCTTCCACACCATCTGCTTCAGTGATGTCTTTCTACTCTTATCCACTGTATTGAATTGCTTCCTCCGCAATCACACTATCATACTATGAGCTTTCCAGCAAATATTCTAGCAATTCAATTTCTCTTTGACACTTCATAAGTACTTCGTCATTACTTATAATTTCTGCATTTGTACACACTTTATCTGTTTCAGAATTACAAGGTTCAATAGTCTCAACTATTGCTTCACATATCAGTTCTTTAGATCGAATTTCATCTCCTTCTTTCACAAGAAATTGTTCCTGTGTTGTAACAACTTCAAACATTAATGTATTACTAAATTCTTTTTGCTATAATAATTCATTGCTTTTCTCATTTAAGAGACATTCTCCATCATTCTTTACTTCAGAGTATTTATCTCCTGAAAGATACTCTTCCATACTTTTGACAGCTTCAAAACACTGCTCATCTTCTGCAAAACCTGTAATTGCATGAAAATTACTAGATTAAAAAATACAAGGTTTTAAATCCTCCTGTTGATCTGAATTTGTCCAACAATTCAGAAAATCATTAGTAATTCCTTCTTCAGCAAAGTAAACTTCTTGATGTCCTGAATTCACACAATGGTTCATAAGATCTTCCACAGATCTCCAGTCTTAATCTTCACCCAGAACTTTACTTTGTTCTTCTTCACAAATGGAAACATCCATTTTCAACTTATCTTCTATGAGTTTTTCAGACTTCAATTTAACATTCATTACATGTTCAAGCTTCATCAATTCTTTTGGTAACTTCATATTCACCTGTTGATTTCTCTTCTCTTGTACCCCCTGCCACTGTATTTTCTTCCTTATGACATAACCATGCTTCTGGTCACCCTTATTCATCTGTAACATCTCCATCAATAACTCAAGAAGAACCAAAATCTTAGCCTTCTCCCTCTCATATTCTTCTTCACTTAATTGTCTTTGTATGCCATTTGCCTTGGAATCCTCTTTCTTCACCTTGCTTCTATCGTGTTCTTTCTCAGAACCTTTGTTATCTCTGTTATGACTATCAATAGTTATCTCCTTCTCTATCTTCATGAGTTCCTCACTAACTTGCTATGAGTTGTATTAAAGCCTCTACAACAGCAAGTCCTCCATGTTGTCACTTAACTGATCAAGCTTTCCTCTATAATTGGTCTTTTGGCAAGCATTTCATTCTTTATTCTCTAGAACCTCTTTCAACACTTATCTCTACTCCTTCTAGGCTTCATCTCATCTGCACCTTTTAAGAACATAATTGTCGTCTTGTGTTTCAATCACAAGTGAAATACTAGGTTCTGGCCACCTCTTCTTTCACTCAAAAATTCTTACTAGCTTTCTTCATTATTGCGTATTTTCTTTTGTTGAGATACCTTCTTTTGTCTGCAACCTGAATTCTACAACTACAATCTTCAAACCAAATTAAAACAAAAACATATCATCTCACCTTCAAGAACTCTGCATGATCTTTTTCTCCCATTCACTTGCACTTTGAATGGATTGTTCTATGTTTCTTTGCATCTGCAAATTATGCTACACTTTATCTTTGTGTGCCTATTGTTTTTCAGATTTAAAATATGATCTCCTCTTGCCTATATACATGCCTTCAAAACATAACTTTGTTCTAAAATTTCTCAAATATCTTTTCACACAGAATTTCCTTGTTCAGCTCTGATACCACAAATGATGCAGCCTAAGCTGCATCTACCCACATTATGTAAACAAAATTGCATGTCACACTATGTATCTATTATGTCCCAAGATAAAAACCAATATTAATGGTGGAAGCTCTCTATAACCAAGCACTAATAAGTGGAAATACAACATCTGATGAAAACGTACTTTATCAAAGTTTAATTCTTTAAGGGAAAATATATTTAGTTCTCTCTTAATCCTGATAACTCACCCCTTCACTTGATTTTATTACTCGCGACAACAAAATATGATATAAGCTTCAACTTTGATTTGAATCACCCGTGCTTATCAACCATACCATGGCCTTTAGACTTTGGTTAAAACTCAAAATTAAACCATAATACATTAATCCTACTTATTTCTATTATAATTCCCATATAATATAAATATTTCATAAACCACAGTTAAAACCTTACTTTTGTTTAAATCTCTGCCATTAATCTCATTCCTCAATCTGATGGTTATTGTGCAATAACTCGTGCCAACTAGCCTGGCCAATCTCCACCATTTATTTCTCCTACCTCAATCCAACATTGATCGCACCATATCACTCGATTACATGCATGACCGATATCAGATCGAGAGTGCGTAAGGAAAGTCGTTTTCTCATGCTACCTGTAAACCCCTCAAGTTAATCACGTGAAATTGTAGAATATCATGTACAACATTTAGGGCGTGTGAGATACCGCTGACCACATGTGAATACTACCCCATGTCCATTAACACATGGCTTCATCCGATCTATTCATTTCTTGAATTTATTTTGTGTGACTTAATCATATCCTTCTATCTACGTCAATCTTGTTTGTTGATCTGACTGATCTGACGACTATACTTTGCTGCTACATTCTTTTGTTTCTTACTCTGTAATAGCCCATTCCGCTTTTTCCTGTGCATTTGTTCCTGCCTTACGGTCTTCACTTATTTTGATCTCGATCTCCACTCTGTTACTTCATTTCTTCATGCCTTTACACTTCCTTCATAATCCTTAGGTTTTAGGAGACCTTGCAGTTATACCTTCTCTTTAACATTAAAGGTTTTCTCCAATATTGTCTGTGTGCAAGTGTTACACGAAAAATTGTCACCATGACATTCTATAATCAATATGAGTCTATCACCACTCATACATACCTCCTTTACAAGTCTTAAACCTCATCTCTACATATCAATCTTTGAAAATGAGAGAAAGTCCTTAAAAATCTCTAAAACTCTGGTTTCGCACTTTCTCTTAGCATTACATGCAATGCCGCACCCACTGGTCATGTCCCCTGCGCACCTAACTGCTATGACTCTGTATTTATGGGTGTGAACCCTTGTAAAAGTTAAAAGAGCATAAGTTTATTCTTAAAAACTCACTTTGAGTCAATTCTGGAAGCTTCTAGAGGGAATCTTGCGCTAGCAAGTTCGCTCCTCGAGGGTTCATGCATCCCATTCCTTAAGGAGCTAACCCATTGATGTGAGGAGCTTATCCCCTTGAAGAAGGACTCTATCGCTTCAATGGTGGACCTGTAACCTCCTTCCCTTAGACTATAAAATGAAGCTTTGGGCTGGTTACTTGAGAGGTTGAAAGCTGAATATTTTTGAGGGTATATGCTACTGGAACTTAGTCTTCCTAATTGAGCTTTTGAGAGGAAATATCACATACCTTTTGATCTCATTTGGGAGAGAGTGAGGCTTGTCAAAGTAGAGGAGATTCCTACCTGGACCCTGGGAAGAGATTGTAAAACATCAAGGCACCAAGGTTGTAAAGTTCTTCTTTCTCAAAGTTAATACAATCAAGTTTATTTTTCTCAATGGGTTGTGTTTAATGGTTTATTTCATAGATTCCTTGATCACTATGATGAACATGATTTATTATATTTTCTATGCAGGTGTTCTTTGATGTGTGCTTCTTTGTGTTTGTAGGTTATTAAAAGGATATTCTTTGAAGCTCCGGAGCAAGGTTGCCACAAATTAGCGTGGGAGTTAAGGTAGCGTCTAAAACACCTCTTAGTTTTTATTAATGAATCGAAATATGTTTAGAGAAAAGTAGATTGTCTTATCCTACTTGTTGCTAGTTATCGATTAATACTAGGGAGCTCAGTCTTGTCTACAAGAATGATTTATCCACTTAACAAATTGGCGACTCCATTGGGGACAAGATTTGATTGTTTAATTTTCCTTGATCTTTGATTTGAGAAAATTGATTTTTTGTTTCTGGTTTTACTTGATGTGTGTGGGATTGGGTAGTTTGTCAGTCTTGGATTGATTTTTATTTTTTTATAAATTTTTACGAGGAATGCACGTTCTATTTAAGTTATAGTGCGGACCAAAACGCATTATTACTTCACTGCGCAGAGCAGTACCGCACCTGGTTTCACTGGGGACCTATGGACCCTGTCAAAATCTTTGAAAAGCTTGAAATCTTTTCGTCCAGTTTAGTTTAGATATTTTTTGTTAATTTTATTGTCTGCCCAGATCTATATATATCTTGTTAAAAGCCTCTGATAAGAAAGTTCCATTGGTGTTGTGTTTTGAATGAATTTCTAGAAGTTTTTACATGCTTGGTTTGGTTTTCACTCACTCTTTATAGTGACTTGAAGCTTAGAAGCCTAAGAGACCTTAGATCACCCTGGAATCTTTTGTCTTCTTGATAATTCTGGTTGGTTTGTGAGATCTTCCTTTGGTGAGAAATCATTTTTGTTTCTCTTTGCAAAGCTTTGAATTAACGTCATTATAAGTTGTGAATTTCATTTGTTATAAAAAACATCGTTGGATGTTTTTGGTTGATTTGTCTTGCTAAACGAATTAATCCTTAGTTTGCTGAATCACTAAGGTAAAACATCCTCGAAAAAAAATTGAAGCTTTTATTTCGATTAGTTTTAAGAAGTTAGATCTCAAGATTAGATTTTTCATAGTTTTGAGTGTGTTATCTAGAAATTCTAGTTTCTCTTTTGAAAACTTGCTTTTCTAGTTTTGAGTGTTGAAACAAAAATGGATTTATTTTGTGAGCATAATTAGTAGCTTCGTTTGAGTGTTTTGAAAAAGACAAACAAACAAGAATTTTTTCTTTTCGTTTTTATGTTGAAGGAAAGTTTTGTTTTTCAAGAATTGCATTCTCAACTCTTCCTTTAGCTAGAGATTCATTGAAAAGGAAAATAATTGACCATCTTAGGTGCATTACTTTTAGCATTTTGGAGTCGATTCTTCACACCATAGAGTTTCATCTCCATACCTTTTGACTCAAGAAACAACCAATAAAATTAACGCTTAATTAAAATTCATCTAGCAATCTTTTTATTTCTAGGGCTCTTACTCACCAACATAGCTTAGGCTAGTATCTTGGAGTAGGGAGTAATTAACTCTCCAAGATAGTTAAAGCAATCAAGTAGTCAATCTTGTGGTAGGAAGAAATCCAATTGTTACATCTATGCTATACGAAAGCTCCTCTGAAAGGAGAAGCACGAGATCATATCTAAACCAATGAGGTAATCAATCCTTCCTCATTGGGAATGATAGAAGATATTCACATATTAAAAATGGTAAACCTCGGATTGACCACTGTCGAGGAGCCTGGGGTCACTTGTTGGTAAACCTTGGATTATGTCAAGGAGCCTTCAAGGGGATTGAGCTTGTTACTCTGCCCTTGCATGCGTATCGGATCGTAGACTGTTCCCCCAGATATATTTGTTTCTGTTGGTAACCTTAGTGGCTATAATCTTTAGGATTCTTCCTGAGGTGACGGTGGAGGGAAGATCCCACTGTACTTGGAACAGATGTCGACTAGACTCACTTAGAATCTCTGGGGGGTTATCTTCACTCGAGATGGTTTTCTGGAGAAATTTGTGCCATTCTGTTTCATTAAGCAAGTTGTTGGGGTAAATGTTCCATCTGCCATTCTATATTGAATTCTGCGAGGTTGGATTTCATCACCAACTAGTGTTTTCGATACGGAAAAATACTGTTTGTGTGTGGTTTGAGCTCTTAGATTGTTAGGTGTGTGATTCAATTGTTTGGTTCTTTAGAGACTTTAGGTGATTTTTTTTAGATTTTATTTGTTTTCATGTGAAGTAATTAATTAATTAATCGTGGTTGAATTACCGAGATAATCCCGTAGACTTCGGGGGTAGCCTCCCGAATATACTTTGAGTCAGTTTGAAGGGCTAAAATCTCTTGTCACACCTAGTGAAAGTAGAGTTGGGTCACCAGAGGCCAGAGAATCATCTTTGGTTATTCATCCTGATTATCACGTTCAGGTTCAGAAATTTCAGTTTCCAAGCTTACTGGTAGTTTTTCTTCTACTGGTGAACTCGTTGAGGAACCTGAAACTGAACCTGCTGCTACTCCATCCTCAGGATCTGGTTATCCAGTTTCTAGTGCTCCTAGTTCACCTAGGGTAAGAAGTGTCATTACCCAGAATATTTCGATGGGACTTATTTCTATTGAAGTACTTATTATTCTGGATGAGGATATAACTCTCCTTGAAAATCAATTAGCTATAGAACTTAGGGAGTGTGAATCTATTTTTTACAGTCCTTTTCGAAGTGACGCTTGGTACGTATCTTTGATGAACTTTTTAGAAAATCTGAGTCTCTCTGCTTCACCACCTCATATTCCTTTTCATCCAACGCCCAGAGGTTATTATCCTCCTTCAAATATGTCAAGATCATCCATGTTCTCTCAAAATCTAGAAACATTTTTATCTGGCGTTCGTTCTGTTCCATCTGGGTATCAGTAAGTTTCTGGTACTCTTTTAGGAGCATGTCCTCAACCCATCAAACATGGGGTATCAACTAGTCATAACGCAACTCCACCGTTGAGTCTAGAAGAAATTCTTATGATGTCGGGTGCTATTCTGAATCCGCAACTGCAAGGTAGTTAGATTCTGCCTGGGGGGCAACCTCAAGGTAATCCGTTCTCGCCTAGGGGCAACCTCAAGGCAGTCAAATACTGCCTGCGAGGCAACCTCAAGGTAGTCAAATTCCGCTTGGGGGCCAACCTCAAGGTCAGTACATACCTCAGGGAGAGTACATGCCTCAAGGTCAACCCCAGACTCAATATATGCCTCAAGGTCAACCTCAGACTCAGTATGTGCCTCAAGGTCAACCCCAGTATCAATATATACCTCAAGGTGAACCCTAGTATCAGTACCCACCTCAAGGTTATCAACCTCAAGGTCAGTACCAATCTCAAGGTTTCCAACCACCTTCTGGTCAATATTTTGTTCAAGGAACTGGAAATGTACCTTTCAATTATCAGTCCTACACTCAACCTGGTTATGGTCCTCAATATGATCAACCTGTTATGGGCCCTTACCCTGTAATGAATATGTTGTGGGATCCATCTCAAGCTCAAAATATTTTGCAACCCAATGTGCAGTTGTCATCTCAACTTGGACAACCCATGGTTTCTGGTTCAACCTAGCAACCCGTCGAGTCTACTATCCAAACCTCTGCACCTGGTGTAGTTCATCAGCCTGGGCCTAGTTCACCTTGAACTCCACCTCAATCAACTGCTACAACTACTGCAGCTTCTGTTCAATCTACCCCACCTACTTCTGGAGTATCGACAACTCCGGTTTCTCCTGTTCCTGTATCAACTCCTCAGACCTCTGTACCCCAAATTGGACCTCCAATCCAGACTTTGGTTCAGATGCCTGTAGGACAACCTGGTCCAAGTACAGTTGTCACAATTCAACCCCAATTTACTTATCAACCATACCAGGGACAATACCAATACGGTCTGGTTGTGCAAACCCCAATTTATCAGTATCAATCGTACCCTGGGTATGCATATCAACAACCTCAACCTCAACCACCCCAGTTTGTTTCGGTTAATCTTGGTTTTCGGGGAGGATATAATATTCCGAATGCGAATCTAATTCCAGGTTATGTTGGGTATCCTCCTCCTGGAGCTGGTCTTTTGTCCCAAAATGTTCGAGATCCTAACCATCAGTTACCATTCATCGCAACTTTGGATTTACCCAACTTGTCGCACCTTATGAAAGATCCAATTACTTATCTTCCGTACTGGCCACCAATGCCTAATAGGTTGCCCAGTGATATTCCCAATTTTGAAGGAAAACCTGTAGAGGATCCGTCAAACCATGTGATAACCTATCACCTCCGGTGTGCATCAAATTCCATTATAGATGATTCAATTTGTTTAAGGATTTTTCAACGCACTCTAATTGGTCTCGCGGCTAAGTGGTACATTGAGTTGCCACGAAGCTCTTTTTATAATTTTAGTCAGTTAGCTACTTCGTTCTTAACTCATTTTCAGTTGCCTGTCAGTTAGGACAATGGCACAGAATTATTAACTTCATTAAAAGAGTCAACGTCTACATATATTCCAGACCATATTCATGAATGGCGACGTCGATGACGTTTAGTGAAAGTTTATATCCCGGATCAAATTTTGGTAGAATGGTTTGTTAAATCCTTATTACCAAAAATCACTGAGGATGTAGCTAAGGCAGGAGTCGTTACTAAGGAGCAAGTAATTGCTCAAGCTCAATACCTTGACTTAGTTTATACGCAGTCGGGTACTTTACAAGAAAAATTCCCTGATCTTTTCAAGAGAAATCAAATAGTTGCAACTCCTTCAGTATCTCATGCCAGTGATGGTATGATTGGTACAGTTAATAGAAAAAGTAAGAAGAAATCTACAAAGAATTCTTCTCCTATTATAACTTTACCAGATTCCCTGACATGAGAAGCTTCCGCTGAAGTTCTTGCCAATATTCATGTTGTAGAATCTTCTACAGTGAAATCCAAATCCGACGATAAAAAGAAAGGGAAGAAGAAAAATAAACAAAATGCAAAAGAGAAACTAGAAAAAAATGAATCTATTGACGAGAAATGTAAACCTCACTATCCTTGTCTCATGTATGACGAGGAGCACTTTACAAGAGATTGTCCACATCGAGCTGAGGTTTCAAAACTCGTCAAAGGTTGTCAAATGCCTGTTGTCTTGAAGGATCCTTTTCCCACTCAAGATAGTAAGATGGTTATTCCTCAAATGCCTCAGAAGAACCAATTATGATGATGTCCAATGTCAGGATTGCGACGTGATTGAAAGATTATGGAAGTAAGAATCCTGTTGGTGGTAAGGAACCAAAATCTTCTACTTCAAACCCATCAACTTCAACTCCTCCTAGTTCCGATCTGCTACAGATCGAGAAACCTAATCCACACTTAGTAATCAAACTGCTTGCTAAAGGTATACTTTGGAAGTCAGCTTTCAATCCACATGCGAGAGCTGCTCAAAACTATAACATTGTTGAAGATTTAGCTATATCTCCTTCAGAAATGTCAGCCTTGGAGGTGATGCATTCATGTCCAGCACATCGTAAATTGCTTTTGTCTGCAATAGGAGTCGTTGATGTTCAGGATTCCAACCTTCTGATCTTCGATTTGGAAAATAGTACACCTCGCTTACCTCATCAAATGGCTTTCCAGATCCCAGTGTTAGTCAAAAACAGGCCTTGCTTTCAGAGTCTGATTGATGAGGGAGCTTCAACATGTATTATGTCAATTTCGTGTTGGAAATCACTTGGTTCTCCAACACTTAACCAATCCTTGACAATTTTGAAGGCTTTTGACGGCTGAGGGTTTCATCCTTATGGAATTCTGCAGGATTTACCTATAGGTGTAGAAGGAAAAACTATTAATCTAGATGTGGAGGTGGTTGATACCCCTCTAGATTACAACCTTCTTTTGGGTCGCAGTTGGTCTTACGTTATGACTGTTTTTGTTTCATCGATCTTTCTACTCATAAAGTTCCCTTATAATGGAAATATCATTACAATAGATCAGTTGACTTACTTTTCATCCGACCCAGCCTCTTTTGAGATTATTCAACATGTCGGTAAAACATCTATCCCTTATAAGGATGTTGGGGTGGGATTAGTCAAAGATTCTGATTTGCTAGGAACTTTTTCCTTTCCTCCTCCGAACGTATCACCTCCTTTTGAAACCATTGATATGATTTCATCAGACACTATTGTTCTTGATGATCCTTGGATCGTTCCTTCCGATTCCGAGGTGGACTCATTTGGTGATGCCATGCTCTTGAGTCCATTTGAAGATGAATATCAGGCGGTACAATCATTTTCTGACTCTAGTTCAACCAAAATTGATCCAATGAATGTGGTAAATCAGGAGTCACTTTCAATATCAACCTCAGATTCAACAACCTTTTTTGAAACTATTCATACTGATGAGTAGATTCATGAGATTTTATTTGTGTATGATTTACCATGGGAAGATCTTCATCATCGATCTTCATTTTTACCTTTGCTTGATCATTTTGAAAATGATTTCTCATCTATTTTTACCACTGATTATGTCAAGGAACCATAGAATCCATTGAAACATCTTGATTCTGAGTTGAATTCGGGAAACATTTCTCGAACTATTCCTATTGACATTTCAGTGATACCTGGAGTTATTGGAAACATTCATATAGCTGCTTCATGTACGGAAAAGGAAGTCCAAACTTATAAAGCCCTATTTCAAGAATTCTGCGATGTGTTTTCCTCGTCATACGAAGAAATGCCAAGAATCGATCCATCAATTATTGTCCATGAAATCAAAACTTACCCGATTGCTAAACCCGTCCGGCGATGTTTGCGTCAGATACACCCAATAAAGCTGTTGCTATTAAAGCTGAAGTTGAGAAATTACTTAAATCAAGTTTTATATATCCGATCCCTTTAACGAATTGGGTATCGAATATTGTTCCTGTTAACAAAAAGTAAGGAACGATACGAATATGTATTGATTATAGGGACATTAATTGAGCATGTCCAAAGGACAATTATCCAACTCCCTATATCGATCAAATAATTGATGATTGTGCCGACAGTGAAATGTTCTCCTTTATGGATGGATTTTCCAGTTACAATCAAATTAACATACTCCCTGCTGATCAACCAGAAACGACTTTCATTTGTCCATGGGTGACCTTTTCTTATTGAAAATTACCTTTTGGGTTGAAGAATGCCAGAGAAACTTTTCAAAGGGCTATGGATTACACATTTCACGACATCAAGCACATTGTGTAGCCTTATCGCGATGATTTACCTGCTCATTCATTACGTAGAGCCACTCATCTCACTCATTTACGAGCCATCTTTATGATATGTAGGCATTATCGAATAAGGTTGAATCTACACAAATGTGTTTTTATGTATAGAAACAGGTCACTTACTGTGATTTGTTGTTTCAAAAGCTGACATTCATGTCGATCCCTCGAAGGTTGAAGCCATTGTTAAATTACCTCCCCCTTCGACTCTTCACCAACTCCAAAGTTTGCAAGGGAAAGCAAACTTTTTACGTCAATTCATTCCTAACTACGCCGAGATAATGAAAGGTTTTACTAGGTTGTTGAAACAAGACATTCCATTCTTTTGGGATGAGATAGCTCAGAAATCTTTTGATGCACTTAAACACGTGTTGACCCATGCACCGTTATTGCATCCTCCCAACTACAACTAGGATTACTTTTTGTACCTCGTCACTTCTCATTCCACCATTGGAATGGTTTTAGTTCAGGAAGATGAATTCAATGTTGAACATGTGATTTACTATCTTAGTTGAATTTTGAATCCAACTGAGCTTAAGTATTCGCATGTGGAGAAATTGGCTCTGGCAGTTGTTCAAGCTGTTAAGTGATTTCGTCACTACATTTTACTACGCAAAACCACAGTACTTTCTGACTGTAACCCTATGACGTATATTTTGACTAAACAATTTCTAGGGGGCAAGTATTCCAAATGGATTGTTATCCTGCAGGAATTTGACCTGGAATTTGAAAAATCCAAGTCAAAGAAGTCTTTGGTTTTCATGGAGTTGATGTGTGACTTCCCTCGTACTGATACCGAAACTGTGGTAGAAGAATCCCTTGCAGATGAATCTTTGCTTCTTATTAGTACTCTTGATCCATGGTATGGGGATATAATTTTCTATCTCCAAACTCAATCTTTTCGGCATGAAATTTCATGATCTCAACGAAGGAAAATCCATTTCCAATCCCAACAATACAAAATTATTGGAGATACACTCTATCGTCGTGGGGTGGATTCTATCTTTCGTCGTTGTTTAACTCATGAGAAAGATGAAAAGGTTTTGAATGACTGTCACTGTGGAGCGTGTGGTGGTCATATGTCTGGGTATGCCACCGCCTAAAAGATATTGGGCACTGGTTATTTTTGGCCATCCTTATTTAAATATTGTATCAATGCAGTCCAGAAATGCCACAATTGCCAAATTTTTGATCGAAAAATGCGTGCTCCACCTGCTCCTCTCCACCCTATAATTTCCGTTGGTCCTTTTGGAAAATGGGGTATCGATTTTATTACATGTAACCCTCACTTTGCCGGGGGGTATGCGTATATCCTCCTTGCGGTAGATTATTTTACCAAGTGGGCCAAGGTGATGCCTCAAGCGATTATCACTGATCGTGGGAGCCATGTCCGAAACATCATGGTCTGGTTGAGGAAATTAACAAAGTTCTAGTCACCATGATTCGACGAATCATTGGTATTCATCGGTCGAATTGGAATAACATGTTATTTTCAGTGCTTTGGGCATACCAAACCTCAGTCAAAACATCAACAGGGTTCACTCCTTTTCAACTCATTTACAGGTTGGAATTTGTGTTACCCATTGAATGCGAAATTTTGTCGTTGCAAATAGCCATAGAATTACTTCCAGCCACTTCCGAAGAGGAAAAAAGTTTTCTGTACTTAACTCAATTAGATGAGAATCGATGTGATGTTTCTTTAGCAATCGAGACTCACGCAAAAAGGTTAAAAGCTCAGTATGATCGAAATGTTACACCTCATAATTTTTCGGAAGGGGACCTAGTTTTATTATATGATCAAGCTAATGATAAGCTAGGGGCTGGAAAATTCGTACCCATGTGGCATGGTCCTTTTGTTGTTAAGTGAAAGTTGGCTAAAGGGGCCTATGAATTAGTAGATTTTGTCGGTGTCTCTTTAGGTAAACCTAGAAATGGGCTTTACCTGAAAATATATTATGCTTAAAGTTTGGTGTGGAGATTCTGGTTAGAATAGATTTCTTTCTGGTTGGTGTGTTTTAGATGATAAAGTGTGCCTAGTTTTAGAGTGTGTTTTTTCATTATTCCTGCTTATCTTGGTTTTACTCTTGATATTGCAGATGTTGGCGTCTTCTCAAACATACATTGGTTTTGATGGTGCCTGTCTGTTATAGACATTTTTGGGAACTTCAACCACAGTCATAAATGTCCATAAACTGAGGGCTCCTAAGTCCCTAAAAGTGTTGCTTCACTGCCTAAAGGAATAAGGTCAGTTGATTACATCATCTCCCAGGAATTCTCCACTGAAAACTACTCATAAATGGTCAAAACTAGACCATACTGAATGCTCAGTGCAGAGGGTGTGATGCATATCACCTTCCTAGTGTATAGGGTGTGATGCATAATGAATTTCTCCTCTGTAGGGTGTGATGGTTTGGAATGGAAAAATCGCAGGGACAAAAATGCGAGGTGGAAGATCATGGAATCTTCGAGAAGCTTCCCCTCTGACACTTGCCTCTCTGTTTTCGAACAGGGATGAGTAAGAGATCATCATTCTCCAAGTGGAAGTAGGAACTATCAGAGAGAGGACACTAATCAAGATCCCAGAAGATGACTCACCTCTCCGTAATCATCTATATATGGATCCCTCATCATAGAGATCCAGAGGCTGGAATTTTGTATCTTATAGAGAAGTGTTGTTGGTTTTCTAGTGTACATTCATAGTGTTGGGTGATCTAAGCTTTTCTTGAGGTGAAGAAGGGATTTTTAGCTAGAGGATGATGTTGGGTCAGAACATATTGTTGCAATCCTCTTGCTACTTTTCATCTTAATAAATCTATTCTTGTTTTCTTCCATATTCTTGTGTACTTGTTATATATGCATTTATATGGTTAACACACATCTATTCTTGTGTTATTTATGAATATAGATCGTTGTTTCTTCAATAGTAGTATATTGTTATGATTCTGTAGGTTCTTTTTTAAGCTGGGCAGATGAAGAAGATGCGGCGATGCTCTATCAAGAAGGAGAGGAAATCGAGCACAAGACTAAGGTCGGTCTTCTTGGTTCTCCTCTTTTCTATTTTCATAAAAGGAAATGAAAGTAGACTTTACTTGTTTGTTTCTAAGATAGCCACCCATCTTAGCGGGAATAGCAGCATCCGAGTGGACACTAGTCCTGGTAACAAAATGGCGACTCCACTAGGGAGCAACTAGATTGTTTGTTGGCCTATCTATCCTTGTTTCTTTTATAAACTTATAGATGGAGCCTGAAGTCAAGCCAGCTAGCCTTCGAACTGCATTTGTTATACAAATGCAAAGTAGATCAATGTTGCTTCAGTATATCTTCGAGTTTTTTTTATGAATTAAACAATAGATCTGCAAGAAATCTAATTGCCCTAAGTGGTGGCTCTAGTAACCTCTTTAGATCACCCCTGTGTTTTACATACACTGAACATTACTTACTCGGCCTAAAAACATGAACTAAATTGCAAACTGTTAGTGAAAACATGTTTAAAGTCTTGCACTAGTACCATCACACCCTGCCTTCAAGGAAGTCTGTATGCATCGCACTTCCTGAGTGCAATAGGTGCGCTTCATACTGGTTTCACTATGTAACAGGTGTGATGGTCAAGGAGTGTTAACTTTACCCTCATACTGTGGTTTTTTCTCACTGTTTTCAGTCCTATTCAAGAGTTTTTCTATCTGTAGTCAGTGTATTTTTGTGAAAACCCCCTTCTCTTGCATTATTCCGTCTCCCTAGTGCAAAGAACTGTAAGTGTTTTTTATGTAATGTGCGTCATTTTCAGTTCTCTTTTGCAAAAAAGTAGCATAGTCGAACTGTCATCTCTAGATCTGAAAGTGTTGTAGCTGTCATTTTTAGTTTTAGAAAACAATCCCATTGTTCTTGATAGTCGATTATACAGTTACTATTGCATAGGATTTGAATTAGTAGTTTTAAAGTGTTGAAAAGAAATTTTCATTTCAAAATCACAAAGTGTCTCTCTTTCTTTCACTTCATTTTGAAAAGGAATTTTGTTGAGTACTGTCACTTTAAAAGTAATTCAGATTTCCACATAGCTTTCTTAACATCATTCATACATTAAGAAGGCTGAAAGCAAATACATGCATGTGCATTTTCATTTCGATAGTTTGGTTTGATTTAGGATTATGCATTTAGCGTGGGCTTTGTGCTCTTTGCAGAAAGATTCTTAACTTTCTTTCCTTAGTAGCTAGGATTTTCATTGTCGAAAGAAGATTGAATCTAACAACGCTTTGGAACTTAACGCACAACATCTAGAGGTCTAGGCTAGAGACGTATTCTAGCGTTGTAAAACCTGGTAACTGTTGTTTTTCAGTGTTGGTTGGATGATTCCTCCACTCTGAGATGGCAAGTGCCAGTACGGACTTGTGCTTCCACATACCGTTGAGTATATATTGGGATACCACAATAGGCTGCATCCTTTATCCTTAGGAAGCCATGTCTGCTGCCCTATTGACCGCAATGCACTGGACATAGCATTCGAGAAGATTGACTGTCGTACCGTAAAAAGTATTCTACAGTTTTGCGATTGTTTTGGTAATCCTCTATGCCTAGATCTCCAGAGAAGTCCATTTTGCTCCTTTTAGGACTCATTAAAGGAAAAGATCCTCTCAACACTTGTCACTTCAGGCTCGATAAAAATCGAAGGTGACTAGAGTCATCTTTTGTTTTTTCTTGACTCTTTAAAATTGAAAAAGCAAGTTGTGTCAAAGCGTCTAAAAATTTATTTTTAATCGGCATACCATCACAAATTCCCCCGTTGGTCTTTAGGTTGAGAAAATGGAGTCTACCAACCAAGGATTTCCCCTTGGAGGAAATCCTAGTCCCTTCTCCTTTTGGGGAGATGTTGGTGCACCCCATATGGCCACTTTGTCACTTTGAGAATTGACAATTGGTTTGCCTGTCTGGCTCTTCTCTACCTCTGTCGTTCACAATCTCGGAATTCTTGAACAGTCGAATCAGCAACTAGATGACACTAGAGTTGCCTCCCAACCTTCTACTTGATCTGATTCTCCCTCTCCTCCTTCCTCTTCACTTGATAAAGCCAATAAAGCTAAAAATCAAGTAACTGAGAAGAAGAAGCAGCAGGAAGATAAAAAGGAAAAGAAGAAAAAGGAACCAAAATCAAAAGGGGGAAACCAAGCATCATCTAGCGAAAATCCTCACACCGCACTATCGAAACCTAAATCTCCTTGTGTCATTTGCAATGGAGACCACTATCACCAAGATTGTCCCTGCATCCCTCAGATCTTAAGGGACTGGTCTCCTTGTTTGCACAATTTTGTGGCGTCAACCTCTGACGATCATGTTGAATGCACACCATCAACCAGTGAAAGTGAAGCACATGAACAAAAAAGGAATACAAAATTTCCTTGTAAGTTGTGTGAAGGCAATCACGCCGTCCACCATTGTCCCTTCCTTGATTTGGCTAAAAGAGTTTTGGATGATCGTCCAGTTTCACCGCTACGACTTTCTCCTGGATATAAAAAACTCTTGCCAAGTCCTACACCGGTTGAAAACCTGGTTGGCCCATCATTGTGGTCGGCTGAAGCGTCTATCATTGAAAATGAACCCTCTGAATCCATACCAGACGAAAGTCAAAAGGTCGAGACGGTAGTTGACCTGGTCTTGCCTTTAGAGTGCTAATCTTCGAATGGTACCGTCACTAAAGAGAAAGATAACGACACCGTTCAAATTCTTTTCATCAACACAGACTCTGATGAACTTGGGGGCAGTCCTCCCATTCCTTTATCGCAGGAAGGAATTTCATCAGAGTCATATCTGGCCATCTATTCGGTCCCACCACCAAGCAACCTAGTTGTTTCCTTCAACTAGAATCTACTAGGCAAACCCCGTTTACCAACTAGTGTACCATTCAGAATCATTGTACAAGCTTACAGAATGGTTATGGTTGGCACCATCATCGATGAAGGGGCTTCTATGATTATCCTTTCCTCAACTACTTGGAAAGTGCTTGGTTCGCCATCGCTTTTGCCTGAAATGAGAAATCTGACAGGCTTCGACAAAGGAATCAGTCAACCTTTAGGGATCCTTCCAAATGTTCCCATTACTTTAAGAAGGAAAACTGTTCACATGAACGTTATGGTAGTTCAAGGACCATTATATTATAATCTACTCCTTGGATGCGACTATATTTATTGCATGGGAGCCATCATCTCCTCACTCTTTAGAGTAATGTGTTTTCCACATGAAGGCAAAATGGTCAAGCTCATAGACCAAATGTCATTCCCCGGTTCACACACCGCAAATAGTCAAATGCCATCCCTAAATGGTCTTTTCACGCAAGGAATGTCTCATCGGTCTCCAGTCTGTCCACCTGATGAGCGCGAGTGATTCAGGAAGATGTGACTGAAACCCAGGGCCATACACCCTGGTCTGCTTCGGCAGAAAGACTCTGGGTATAGGGTAGGTTTTGACGAAGGATATATGACTAGTCCGATACCCATCCGTATAGGAAAAGGGGATTAGACCGGATAAGATACCTCCATTAGAAGGTAGGCCTTTCCCGATAGAACAAATGTTTTGTCTGCAAATTGAAGGGTAACCTGAAAACTCTACTTCGCTATACCTGGGGGCATGCAAACCTTTTCGCATGCAAGCGAAGAGCGGCTATTTATTTTTTAAATT
>APFE031517237.1:91603-107682 GCA_000404065.3 Pinus taeda
GTGACTGAAACCCAGGGGGCATGCACCCTGGTCTGTTTCGGCAGGAAAACCTTGGGTATAGAGTAGATTTCCACGAGGGATATATGACTAGTCTTACGAAGCCATCCTTACAGGAAAATGGGATCAGGTTGGAATAAGATACTTTCGTTAAAGTTATGTGAGTGGAGTATCTCTACGCCACTCCCCTTTGTCTATTTCGGTAGACATCGCCAAGGGAGCTTTCTGTCTGCTACGCAAATGGAACTTTCGTGGTAACCTGGGAATTTTTCCCTATACCTGGGGCCATCCAAACCTTTCCACATGCAAGCCGAGAGCGGCTATTTATTTTTAAATTTGTAGGACCTCAAACCCTTTAAACTCATAAGGCTAGTCGTTTCCTAACTTGCATAAAGAAAGGATTTGTGGCAAAGCTTGAGAGGTGTAAGCCACTTCAAAATAGCATCGCGAATGAGACATTCTTATCATACGACTGGCGAGCAATGTTACCGCAAGGTTCAAGCTCGTTAAAAAATAAACACTCCACGAGCAGTTTTTGTGCATAGTTCAAGCTCGTTGAAAAATAAACATAAGTCATGAGAAAATGTTTCCCCCAGGGTTTAAGCTCATTAAAAAATGAACCGGTAAATAACCATTGTGATTTCCTTATCGCCAGCTTTTGAGCCTTGGTCGTGTTCTTGCCATCACCTCCACTCTGTTTTTAGCTGATCATTCGCCTCCATATGAGTGTTTACCCTTTCGAGGAACATCTGCGAAGAGTGATTCTATTAGCCATCCTTGTGACACTTCCATGATTGGAAAATTCCAAATCTTACCTGGAATCAGCTGCTACCCGAAACCATCACTCGTTCTTCGAAAATGAGTCTTCTTTAAGCTCTTTTCACTTGAATCATAAAATATGAAAAGATTTATGAGTGATTAGCCTATCCGGCCCGTTAAATTCATTGGAAGGGTTATCCTTCCCCTAGATTTTAATCGTTCTGGACCGGAGGGATTATTACACAAAAGGATCGAGCACTTGTCTTGTTCGGCTCGTTAAAACTATTGAAAATTCATCCCTTTCATATTGTTTTACACTTTTCAGACTTAAGGGATTATATGACGAAAAGGAATCGTTGGAGTCTCCTTTCCATTTCTTTCAGACTCTCTAAAATTGAAAGAGAGTGAGTTATCTTTGTTGTTAAACTCGTTAAAACAAAATAGCGAAAAACTCATCCAGATGGACGAGAACGAGTTTCACTATCGCTAGGCTCGCTAAAATATAGAGACAGGTTCGCCCGAAGGGCAGATTATAGAACAAGCATATGTTATCCTCCTCAAGCTTGACAAAAATAAAGAGGTACTGGTCAGCAATGACTGGGGAAAATTGGGAAGAAAACTTGAAGAAGCTTTATTCGTAGCAACTCGCTCTTGAACATGACGCTTTCCTTCCGCATCCATGATGGGTTGGGTTGTTCCGTTCACTCGTCATCACCATTGGTCCATCACACCATCCATCTTTGGTGTTAATGCTACCAATCCATCGTCAGTGTCACTGATATGTTCAAGGGAAGTCATTCAGACAATTCAACTATGTCTCACCCACTGCAATACATTCATGCTCCATTCCTTCATGACCGCCACCGTGAACCCTATATCGTCAGATTGTTTTCACCTCCAAAATCATTTGCTTCGTTCCATGTCATTGATGTGGGATTCATTAAGGCCCTCCTGCGACGGGTCGCTTCTTGTCGACATTAGCTCATTATCCAAGAAGTTGACTTAGGAACAACCCTTTCAGTTCTTTGAAGCTTGCATGCCTCAATGGCAAGTTTCTCACTTTCGTCGATAGGTTTACATCAATGGCCTTCGACCGAGAGATTTTACATGGTGTTCGTCGCCAAGTCCTTTTTCACACCATGTCAATTGTATTGTAGTGCCTTGAGGGTCATTGTTGGTGATTCCTCTCGCAGCTGTTAACGGCTTACATCATTGGCTGGTAATCATGCGATGTCTTTCCATGTTCGACTCCAGAGCATTTTTCACATGGATCGACTTATACTCCGAGTGAAGATTGAACGAGTTTTGAAGACCCCGGATCTAGTTTCATCCATCCAGGTTGCGATATATTCAGGAATATAAAGACATCATGTGTACATCATTTTCGAATAGATGATCATCCAAATCAAAGGATGATGAATCCATATCATTTGTCTGTCCTATGTACATGAAGATGAATTTATAAAGTTGAGCATGGGAATGCCTGCATGGGAAATGTTGTTGGTTTTTTGGTGTACATTCATAGTATTGGGTGATCTGAGATTTGCTTGAGGTGAAGAAGTGATTTTTAGTTGGAGGATGATGCTGGGTCAGAACATATGGTTGTAATCCTCTTGCTGCTTTTCATCTTAATAAAGCTATTCTTGTTTTCTTCCATATTCTTGTGTACTTGTTATATATGCATTTATATGGTTAACACACATCTGGTCATGTGTTATTTATGAATATAGATCTTTGTTTATTTGATAGTAGTATGTTGTTGTGAAACCACAGGTTCTTTTTGAAGCTGGGCAAACGAAGAAGAAGCGGTGAAGCTCTATCAAGAAGGAGAGGAAATTGAGTGCAAGACTAAGGTTGGTCTTCTTGGTTCTCCTCTTGTCTATTTTCATAAAAGGAAATGAAAGTAGACTTTACTTGTTTGTTTCTAAGATAGCCAACCATCTTAGTCAGAATAGCAGTATCCGAGTGGACACTATTCCTGGTAACACTGTCATAGTACACAGAATATTTCTTCTGCAGCTCGGGTTTATCTATTCACCCTCTGATGAGTTAGTATCTATGCATGGGGTAAGCCTTGGTCAAACAACAAATAACATTGTAGAGTATAGTGTAGTGATTGAGTTATTATCTGAATCCATCTCATTTGGGATTCAAAGTTTGATTGTAGGGTTAGATTCTGTATTCATTGTATTATAGCTTAACAGGGTTTATGCCATTCAAAATACAGTATTATTAAGATTATTTTTTAGAGTTCGTCTCTTGGAATGTGAATTTGACTACATTGAATATCAACATATTTCAAGATATTTAAACACATTGGCAGATTCAATTGCTTCTCAAATGTTAAATAGACATTTGCAATAACCAAGAAAGTAAATTTAAAATCATCCCATAAACATGTTAAACAAGATGACCAGTAATAGCGATATGTAATAGCATATAAGTGTGTCAAAATATACATCTTCTTCGATCATAGGTTGAAAAACACCTTATGATCGGCAAAAATGATAGCACAAAAATATATAAATGTCATATGAAGTCTACAATGGTGATCATCCTATCCCTGATGATGATCACGATAAGAAACCACTGCTCAGGCTACCCTACAAAGGAACCTCCTAAAAGGTCTTGGGACCCTAATCACATAGCATTGACGCCTAAGAGGAATATCATCTATCCTAGTCTCTGGAATATCTACTGTTAAGTGCTCTAGATGACTCTCCAATTCGGCCAAGATCTCTACTAATTTGTCCTGTGGGGCTGATGCTGCAGCAGATGGGTGTCTTCTCTCATAGGGCGGGAGAGAGGCTAGTCACCGTGAACCCACATCTGCATTTAGAACTTTTTACTATCAGTTTTTGGATGATTTAAAAAACAAAAAAATATATAATTTAGAAAATGTTGAAAATAATTTTACCTGTATCATCCCGTTTCTTTCCTGGTGGAAGAGCCATGTCTAGATCACCACGATAATCCATCCTAGCATATGGAAAGTCCTGTATCACGAAAAGTTGGTTTCCCAACCCGCAAAACTACTCAGGTGAGAATTGAACAACCTCGGTGCCCTCCTCAGGATGGTGGGCCATGACTACAACCCAGTGCATAATCCTGGGATCTCGGGGAAGTCCAGCCTCAACGACAAGTTACTGTGGAACCAACATAGGTACCCTCTCTAGGACAAAGCTCTCAACTAAGTAACCATATCCAAAGTTCTTTGGTTGTCCATTCTTTTCCCTAGTTAGTTGGCCTTTCACATTGGCCAACACAGCATCGCACTAGTTGAAGATGGTGCCTTGGAAGCAGTCTACTGCCATGCGCATCTAGGAACCACTAGCTAAATGCAATTCTATGCTTCTGCACAGTTTGGTGACAGTAAATGTGATCACTTTAAGTTCAGGAGAGGTGATGGTCTTAACATCTATCCGTTTGTCCATAGTTTGGACATTACAAAACTCTAGTCGGAGACTAGTGACAGACTGGCCATGTGGCCTAGATCCGAATATAGATAATCCTTCACCTCTCTTCGGAAAACCAGTCAGAAAATAAATGTCCTTTAGCTCGATTTCGAGATGGTGTCCTCTAATGATGAAACACTAGTCCTGCGTGCTCCACCTGTCTACCAGTGATTCTAGAAAGTCTACCTATGCCCTCATGCCAGGTATGGCCCAAAATTTTAGTAGTCCACATGCTTTAAAAGCCTGTATTGAAGGTGGATGGAGTAATGCGGCTTGATCCACATATTCATGTTCTCTTTCCTGCCAAATAAGCATCTTGTCTATCTGCATTGCAAAATAGGTAGTTTGGGAGTTTGTGATTTCAAAACATTTGGGCAGAAATGAGAAATTATAGGGTTTCAAAACGCGTTTCGCAGGATCCGCACCCGCCGTGTTAGGGATAGTGCGTAGGTTCGCACTCATCCTTAAGGTAGGTGTGGGACCCCGAATGTTTCATTTGTACGAAAACACCATGGTTCGTAGGGTATACATGCTATGCGTGCGCAACCACCACGAGCGATTTTTAACCATAATTTTCCTCACAAAATGAATTTTAAAGCCCTAAAAATGAAAATGAAATGGATGAAATGCAAGTCAGGGACGATGTGGATTATCTAGAGAGGACAGTTCTTGATTCCAGCAGTCGGATTTTCCGCAATCTTGACAAGAAGTTTTCTTACTAAAATCTCTTACTTTTTACTCCAAATCCAAACGGTGAAAATCAACTTGTAAAAGCCCTTTTTATAAGATTTTTTGAATAAATGAATTTTTAATCTATTTATTTTTCGCTTTAAAAAGGTCACTTTTGGTACATTTATATTAATTTTTAAACAGATATGAGTAATGTTTGCAGTTTTTGTGCAGAATATTGGATGTTTGTGGAAAATTGGTCATTTTCAACAAAAAACATAGGAGTTGTGTTTAAGCTCTTTTCTGACTCATAAAATATGAAAAGATTGCTGAGTTTTTCTTTTTAAACTTGTTAAAATGGAATTAAAAAGACGGTCCACTTACAACTCTTTTCTGACCATATAAACATGAAAAGATTGCCGGACTTTTGTCGTTTCAAGTTCGATATTGGTAATAAAACGACGTGTTTTCGATTGTTTTTTTACCTTTTCAGATTGAAGGCACTAATTATGAAAATTACTCCTTGATCGTAATGGTCAAGCAGTTCTCTCAAGTATTATTTTATACTTTTTCGGGGTTGGGAGACACAAATTTACGAAAAAGGACAACTATGGAATTTTCTTAAGTTTTTCTTCTGACTCCCCAAAATTGAAAAACGTCGAGTTTGTCCTATATTGGACTCATTAAAATTTAACAGTAAAGGACCTGTTCAATTACAAACAGGAATGGACCACTCCTTCTTAGGGTTCGAACCTTAAAATAAGTTGGACTCATCCGAAGGATGAGCTTATAACCAAGCAAATGTTATCCTCCTCAAGCTTGTCAAAAATAAAGAGGTACTCACCAGAAATGGTGGGGGAAAAGAGAGAAAAATGAACCTAATTTTTATACTTTGTCTTTTGAAAAGAAGTCAACCACTCTTGAACATGACACTTTTCATTCACTTGGGTTGGGAAATCCTTTACCTAACAGTTAATCAAACCATATTGAAAGACTTTAGCTGGTTTATGGGTATTAGCTTTGGGTCAATTGTAACCAAACCATTTGTAGTGTCATTATGTGTTCAAGAGGTCAATTCAAATAAACCATTCATTTGTGAAATATCTGTCATCCATCTTGACCATACCTGAGTTAGTCATTGCCAAATACATTTCTTCAAAGCTTGATCTATGATTTCTTGTTGTGGGCTTGCCTACAATGGATTGCTTTCTATCGACTCCAACTCATTATCTAGAAAGATGATCTAGAAATCGTCAGTACCTTGGAATCTACATGCATCAATGGTAGGTTTCTCGCCTTTGATGACAGGTTGCATCATTAACCTTTGATCAAAGGATTCTGTGACAAGTTCGACATCGACTCATTCATTCACTTTTCATGGATTGTACTGAGTACTTTGAGGGCCATTAACATTACTGATGGTTCCTCTCATACTTTTTAATGGTTTACATCATTGACCGGTAATCAAGTGGTTTCTACCATGTTCGACTTCGACACATTCATTCACATGGATAGAATCGTACTAGTTAGGGAAGCAGAAATGAAGACCTTGGATCTAGTTTCCACCATCCAGGCTGCGAGGAATTTTTTTATTCATTATACAGTGGACTATTCATAAATAGATGGATGCATCCATACTGTGTCTACATATGTCTATACTTGTGATGTATTACGAAATCATTCCTGTATCAGGACAGTTTAGATAGTTTCTAGTCAGTTTTGATCTAAGTATGGGAATTCCTACCTCAACGATGATATGATCATATATATATTTTGCATTGAACATTTTTACAGGTTCCAACTGGGGTATCCAAAGGAATATCCTTGAAACGATAAAGCACTTCACTCTTCATAGATGATAAAATGATCCTCATCTATTACAGACTTCGCACTTTAGGGGGCAATCTGTTACACGAAAAATTGTCACCATGACTTTTTGTAATCAATATGAGTCTATCACCACTCATACATACCTCCTTTACAAGTCTTAAACCTCAACTCTGCATATCAAGCTTTGAAAGTGAGGAAGTCCTTAAAAATCTCTAAAACTCTGGTTTCGCACTTTCTCTTAGCATTACCTGCGGTGCCACACCCACTGGTCATGTCCCTTGCGCACCTAATTGCTCTGTATCTGCATTTATGGGTGCGAACCCCTGTAAAAGTTAAAAGAGCGCAAGTTTATTCTTAAAAACTCACTTTGAGTCAATTCTGGAAGCTTCTAGAGGGAAGCTTGCGCTGGCAAGTTCGCTCCTTGAGGGTGCATGCATCCCATTCCTTAAGGAGCTAACCCCTTGATGTGAGGAGCTTATCCCCTTGAAGAAGGACTCTATCCCTTCAATGGTGGACCTATAACCTCCTTCCCTTGCACTATAAAATGAAGCTTTGGGCTGGTTACTTGAGAGGTTGAACGCTGAATATTTTTGAGGGTATATGCTGCTGGAACTTAGTCTTCCTAATTGAGCTTTTGAGAGGAAATATCACATACCTTTTGATCTCATTTAGGAGAGAGTGAGGCTTTTCAAAGTAGAGGAGATTCCTGCCTAGACCGTAAGAAGAGCTTGTACAGCATCAAGGCACCAAGGCTGTAAAGTTCTTCTTTATCAAAGTTAATACAATCAAGTTTATTTTTCTCAATGAGTTGTTTTTAATGGTTTATTTCATATATTCCTTGATCACTATGATGAACATGATTTATTATATTAGCTATGCAGGTGTTCTTTGATGTGTTCTTGTTTTTGTTTGCAAGTTATTAAAAGGATATTCTTTGAAGCTGTTGGAGCAAGGTTGGCACAAACTAGTGTGGGACTTAAGGTAGGGTCTAAAACACCTCTTAGTTTTTATTAATGAATTGAAATATGTTTAGAGAAAAGTATATTTTCTTGTCTTTCTTGTTGCTAGTTATCAACTCATACTAGGGAGATTGGTCTTGTCTGCAAGAACAATTTATCCGCTTAATAGAAAGTCCATAATGCTCCTCTCTGTATTTTGTCTCTAGTTCTACACACCTACAAACCTATGTTACACAGATTTATTCTAATCCGCACACAATTTATAATTCAATTACTGAATCCACACTTGCAAAATTTAGAATTAAAATCTCTGTGTATATATGAACAAATAATTACATAATGAGTCTATCTCTCTGGCCTAATTTTCAAATCAGTGGCATTTTTCTTTTCTTTCCCGTAGGCTTACAATAAAACCCTATCTAATCTTTGAACTCTAATTCCCAAACTTATTAACCCTCTAACTAGCTAACTCTCCCTATGCCTTTTAGGCTTACATTTATACAAAAGGTTCTATAACCCATTTCGGTTCAGATCCTTAATCTTTTGAACTAAATCCTGAATATCCTCTAAGTCCACTTTTGACTCAACTAATCCCTAAGGATCCTTTCTATTTCCACAAACCATGAAACCAATTACTAATCTAATATTTACAATATTTCAAAATCTCTCAATCCTCACTAATCAATCATAATCACTCATGTTCTGGTCCATTCGAGAACATTTACAATATTCCTCACAATATCTAATTAATTCCTATTCTTAATATCTCTCAGAAGCTTACTTAAAAACATTAATAATTACATTAATTTAATACTTCGGAAACCAACTTCATTGAAAACACAAGACCCCCTAAGTCTACTAAAATAAAATGAAATTTCTCAGCTAGATGCTCCTGCATCACACTAGCTCAAGTGTGAGATTCTTTGTAGTTGAGAATGAGTGCATGGCTAAGAAATTGCAAGCAGTCAAGAAGGGGAAAGAGCATGCTACATCATCTACCAAATAAGAGTTGAAGAAAGCAATACTTGATGAAGTATCGTATCTCGAGAAAATCATGCAGAATTTGTACTTCAGGTTCATCACCATGCAAAATTCAGGTGTCCATCTTAATGGTTGGCATGAGTGTTGTGCTAGGAGAGAAAAAATCTTGATAGACATACACACCGTTGTCGATCACATGTAGATATGGATAATGAAGTACAAGGGAGTCGTGTTATACTTGCTAAAGATGATGAAGGCAAAGGCACTGGAGTTAAAGGCATGAATCCGGAATCAGATCTAGAACTATGAGGAACTCCCACAGCTTATCACCAACTTATAGGCTTCACATGCACAAGTGTTTAGGAGCATGGATGTGATTATGCACACACATGTGATCCCATCCATTGGCACACTCACCAAGGTGAGAGTAAAGAACCAAGTCTAACTGGAGATGGACACGTACCTCAAGCAGTTGATGCGCATAGCCACCTCCGCAGATTTGTGGATGAGCATAGACACTATGCACCAGTATATCATTGGTTCAACTACACGCAAGACCATGATGCACATTCTATATTATGAGTTGGACAGAGGTTCCAAATTAATTTACCTAGATGCAAAGGAGGCAAGGGTTCACTTTCAAAAGGATGTCACCACGGAGTACACAAACACCATAATAGACTACCAAGCTTGGCATCAATTTTCCACCATCGATCACCAAGAGGATGTCTACGATTTAGACTTCCCACAATTGTCCAAGCTTAGTGATGTCTTATATGGGTTACTCAAGCCCATTTTTTTCTCACATGTTTACATGTCTAGATTGCATTGTAAACATGTTGCAAAGTGAAAGACCAAGTGTCAATAGTAGAATGTAAAAAGTCGTGTGTAAGTTGAAGAGTCGTTAGGATAGCTAAAGAGTCACAAAGGGGAATGTCAAATGTCACCCCACCCTTTGCTATATATAGAACCTCATAACTCGTAGTACAATATTTTTGGGAGCCAATCTTCTGATAGGTACAAATTAGAGAAAGCTTGGAGTGTTCTGTAATGAGCCTTAGCTTCTCCATAGTGTAGAGTGAGTACATTTGTTTGGAGGAGCAGACAGCAGTGACTGTAACATTCCACTATTGGTGCTAGTGGTTGTCATGGTTGTATGTATGATTGGATGTTTCAGTCTTTTAATATAAAAGAGCTAGCATGTTTCATGCATAGATTGTTATTGTAGTTTGACTATTCTCATTACTCTAACAATCTATGTAGTTGTAACTTATGCATGTATATAAGGAATATTCTGTATATGTTTGTATGAATCTTATCGAAGCATGTTTTTGGTTTAACTCATCACTTTGGATTTTTGACTATTCTGCTTTCCATCTTGTGATGTCTTTCATCTCGTGTATTCCCTTTCAAGCTGCATGCTACAATCCTCTCCCCTTATGTGTGTTAGAGTGTTTACATGCATCTTCCTTGACTTGGTGCAAGGTCACACCCTTGCTTCCAACAAGGACATCTTACTTACCTCTACACACAACTATAGTCAAGTTGATACCGTACTACCCATTGCTGGGACTCCTACTCCGAATGATCTGAGGTCTAGTTGGGACTTCTTACCGAGGAGATCACTTGACATTTTGGTGAGTCCAACATCGTCAACGGTTCTGGTGCTAGAAGAAGGGATAGATGACAAGATGAGTCCTCACAATCTATTTTGAATCTTCGCACATATATCGTGTAGTTTTTTAGAGTTCAAGATGCGAAATGTTTGTTCAACGAACATCTCCTTAAATTCAAGAGGGAGTTCAAGGATGACTTGTTACAAATCACGTATGCTGGTGAAATAAAAGTGGCACGGCCTAAAAACTTTGATGACTTCCATGTACTCATGGAGAATGTGGAAGGTCTTAATGAAACCAAGGTTTGTATTTTGCTCGCACACACACTTTGCGACTATCCATTGTTATGGTGTTCCATGGTGCCTTGTAGTTTCATGCACTCATTAAAACAACTCAGTGATCTAATAGAATATATTTTTTACCATTTTCCTCTTGAAGAAATTGATAAGAAAATTTTACAAAAATGGAAGGCCCCTCATGAATCTCTAATGGAATTTTTTGGGTGCTTACATCTTCTCCCTTTTTAAGTTTAGAAAAGTAAGATGCAGTTTCGATATCTTTAGGAAGGATATGAATATGTATGTATTAAATCAATCTATCCAAAAGTAAAGAAAAATATCAAAGCCCACTTAACATACTTCGATGATCGAGATGTGCAATCACAAGAAGACACAGTTGCTATTGCAAGTGAATGTTTGACTTCCTCTCATCAAATAGCTCCAACCCGACAGAGTGATATGGAAGAGCGTCCACATAATTCTATTCAACTATGACATCCTCCCACCCTCACTTCTCTCAATTTCTACACACATTGGGTTGGGAATCCCATGGTTATCATATGCACTTGTTACCTCAACCTTCATCCCCACATTATCATGATCCTCTCGATTAAATTGTCTTGTGTTCTTCTATTCTGGACTCCACACTTGTTGTGAATGAGGATCAAGCCGTCGATAGAGTTGATGTTGCACAACCAACATGTCCTATCATTTATGATGAGTATGACTGCAAATATGTAAATGAACCTATGCTAAAGGATGACCTCCTTTTGTCCATCCCTCCTCGCTTTTTCCTAACACATGTGGTGATTCTTTTACCTCTGGTTTTTCTTGCAAAAATTCTTCCACGAATGCCTCTACTTTTGATCATTCAAAGAACACACCCAATGTTAGTCTATCATTTGATAACGAAGAGGACAAATCTTTCATTGAAATCCACTCAAATTTTAAACTAACTTTTCTAGAAGTGTAGAGGGTGAACATTCTTTCTTCTCATATACCCCTTTATATGATTCAACATATCATGAGGATGCTGATCAACTCATTGATTTTTATGATTGTAGCTTTCATGATCTATTTACTCTTATATTCGATCACGATGTTAATTCAATGACTGTTTATATTTCAAAGCCACCTATTTATGATGATATATGTGTTGATCAATTTGAAACCCTGCAAGCTCTTGAGGAACTTCAACCCAAGTTGATGGCTATGTCAAGCCCTCATCGTCTTGAGCCTAATTGCACTTCCAATCAGGAAATTGTTGAAACACCAAAAGCTCATCATCACTAATGTGTATGCATTGAACATTAATCTAATACACAGATTTCACTTCCTCCACCTATATCACATGATTCCATCGCTCATACATTGGAGGAATCATACACAAAAAGAACACTTGCAAGGCGTAAGTTGTCTCTCTTTCTCATGTTTCCTTGTCTATCATAGTCAAGAGAGTGTGTATGTTTATCATTTACATGTAGCGTAATAGCACCATGTTAAGTCCACATAATTCTTGTCTTATGCTTTCACTCTTTATTTTTTGTGTACACATTCAAACTTAGAGTCTTTTTGTCTTCATTGTTATATCTTTTAGGTTTGTTGGTTCACTTAACTATCATTCTCGTGAACCATGCGGTCACCAAAATGGGTCAACCAATGCACTAGTAAATTGCATTGGAAATATCACTTCACATGATCAGGCCCATGCACTGTTAGCTTAGGACTAGGGGTAGTGTTTGCTTTATGTTTTGTTTTCTTGCATGCATGTTGTCCTTCTTACTTTGTTTGTTTTCTTCCCTTCTTTCTTTTCTTATTTTCTTTTCTTTTGCACTTGCCTCTAGTATTTTCTTTTTTGGTTTTTTGTTTTTTTAAATCCGTAGGTTATTTTTGCATGAAACCATGTGGAACTCTTAAGACAAGGAGGGTAAAGTACAATAGGACTTGTACAAATATCAACACTTGGTTATCTATTGTCCTCTCACTTTATGAAGAACTTGTTGCCTTTAGTGAATGATACACCAATGGAAAATATGTTATTTTCATAGTAAATCATGGTGAAAATATAATTCCTGCACTCTAACTAGTACCACCTATTCTAGTTGCTTCTTTTTGTGTTAACCCTTGTCAGCTCAATGAAGTAGAGTAAGGTGAGGGGGAAAAGATTAACAAACATGCAGATGTATATATAGTATACTTATCTAAAGCAACAACCTTGTCTACTTTCAATAAGTCGGGATCCCTCTTCCACCTATGAAATAAAGAAGTGCGAATACACAGTTCTATAAAAAAGTGAGAAAATGAAAATATGAAAAAAAATGAAAAAAAAATTAAGGCGAAAGAAGAGAAAGGCTTCCTATGCAAAGAAGTGATGCAAGTAACTCTGCCAGGGTACTGACCAGGCTCACTGGAAATATATTGATGCTTTTGTTCCGACGTGACTCCATTGGCATACTATCTAGGCTTACTAGCAGCGAAGCAACACTAGAGATGAAACTTAAAATCTGACATCAATATTACCTGTGCACCAATATACCCCTAATCTCCAATCGAAACAACTAAGTTGACTTGGATTGGAATGTGTGCTAACTGATCAAGAGAATGGCAGCTGCTGCATCTTTCACTCAAGCTAGTCTGGAAACCACGACGATCATAGAATTGAACAACACTTTTAGAGGATTTAGGCTTTCTCTTCACAAAACAAGGTCCATTGAGAGAGTTGCAGTTCTACTAGTGTGTCACCACTTTTATAGCGGCTACAACATTCTTCCAAAATTTTGCTTTAGATTTGTTTTGGAGCCTCCCTACCAACCATCCTTAGCAACATGTCTTACTCTGCCAAGGTACTTATGCTTTCAGTTGAGTTTCTTTGGCTTATCAGCATGTGTTTTCTAACTTGTTTCCTTTCACCCGCAAGCTAACCTATCATGACTTGGTCTTCAACTAGTTCTTGTGCTGACTTCAAAATATGTGTAGCATTGGAGGGAAGTCAACCTTGTTCTCTGGAATTACATAGTGCATCCTAGCAGGTAACACTGTTCTCCAAAATTGTAGATAGGAGGCAGGTTTCCTTCCCCAAGAAATATGTGCAGAGCAGCCCATCATTGGGCTTGCTTTCAGAATTTGCACAGTTCTCACTGGAAGCCTTGGCTTCAGTCTAGAAATTGCATAGAGCTTGAGGGGAAGCTAAAGCCACTCAAACTAGAAACTATGCGGAAGTCGTCCCAAGGCTTTTTGTTCATTGCATGTGCTCACAAGTTGACTGATTCCCTCCAAGAATGTGCAATATTGCCTTGCATGCATGGGAAAATTTTTCTTGAAAAAGAAAAAAAGAAGAAAATCAAAAAACATCCCTAAGTTTAAGGGACCTATTTTTAGTAGCTAGGGGTTACATGTAAAATTCATTTTAGAAACCTCCCATGAAGTGTCACTTCTTCCTAGAATCATGGCATGCACATTGTTTCTGGGAAAACTAGTGCCTTTTCAATCTGCTAGTCCCACTAAGACCTGTAGCTATCTTAGAAACAAACAATTCAAAGCACTTCAAGGTTTCCTTTATGTATGATAGATAAGAGAGAACCAGAGAGGACCAACTTGTATCTTCTGCTTGTCTCCTTGCTTGTTTCCTCTCTCCCTTGATAGAGCTTGCCACTCTTCTCCTACTTGTCCTGCTTTAGAGAATACCTGTAGAGGCAAAGCGAAAAAACACCATCAAAGCATCTCGATCTATGAAATCATAAACAATGAAAAATCAGAAATACATCAACCATACAACTGCATCTACGAATAATAAGATTCACAAATACACGATTATATGGAGGAAAACTCAAAAAACTTTATTGATAGTAGAAATAGAAGAGAGGATTACAACCCAGCTATCTGATCCAACATCATCCTCCTAGCATGAAAGCCCTCTTCACGTCATGAAAAGAAAGATCACCCAAAAATAAAATGTTTCTTATCAAAGAGAAACCAACAACACTTCCTTACAAATTACAAAATCCCAACCTCTAGATCTCTCAGATGAGGGATCCATTTATAGATATTTGCAAAGGGGTGAGTCAGCTTCTAGGTTTTTTGATTAATGTCATTTCACTGATAGTTCTTGGTTCCAGTTGGAGATTTCATTGATCTCTTACTCATCCTTGGGCGAATTCAGAGAGGAAAGTGTCATATGAGCAGTTTCTAGAAGATTCTCTGGGTTTCCACTTAGCAAACTGCCTCTGCCATTTGTCTACTCTCGCCCATCGCACCCTAGAGAGGGCTCTTTTAGTATGCATCACACCTAGCCAGTGTAGCAGCCAATATGCATTGCACCTTAAGCATGGAGCAGTCTGTATGGTCCAGTTTTGGCTAGTTCTGAGTGGATTTTCAGGTGGAACTTCTGGGAAATGATGTAATCAGCTGACCATGATCATTTAGGGTATGAAACAACACTTTTAGGGGTTTAAGAGCCCTTCGTTTAGCAACATATGTGATTGGGGTTGTAGTGCCCAAATATGTCTATAATAGTTGCCCCCTAAAGCATGAGGTCGTAAATCTTCTGAAGTCAGGTGAAATGCTTTTTCCTGAGGATCCGAGGTATTTGAACTGGAAGGTGACCTGTATAAAATACAATACAATAAATTATCTTCATATTATTTTCATGATCTAGCTGAGGTGGGTATTCCCATGCTCAGCTTTATAAATTTATTTTCATGTGCATAGGACAGATAATTGTCTGCTGTTGCAGACTGGTGATTCTTGTAGAGCCATCATCCCTTAGCTTGGATGATCATCTGTGCAGCTACAATGTACATTTGATGTCTTTATCTTCCTGAATATATCGTAGCCCAGATGGATGAGACTAGATTTGGGGTCTACAAAACTAGTCCAATCTTCGTCCGATGTACAAGTTGATGTTGAGATTGCAACAAGATGATGGAGCTTAGTGAAAAGAGGCGCCTTCACTAAGTGGGCCCGCAGGCTATTTTTGGTGAAAGTCTATTTTTAGACATATGGATCATATCTATGGATTGCAGGTTGCTATTTATGGATGATTGATCAAGTTGGGAAAAATAGATGGACTTTTATTTTTGATGAAAGTGTGAGTGATCACAGTGTGAGTGATCAAGTCTATTTTTAGACTGGCTGTCAAAAATAGAAAAGTCAAATATTATTATCTCACAATAATATTTGGACTATAAACTTAATCTTATTCTCTTGGAGCACTTCAGTTTGAGCTACAGAGGTGGCACATGCAACTGTCAGAAGGAAATACGCTTTTCTTATGAGTCAGTTGATTTGTTGCATGCATGACTTCAGTTAGAACTCAATGAGTTGAGTTTAGTGGACTGGAGGTGCAGTTGATGGAGTTGTGTTCAGTTTAGCTTTGTTAAACTGGTTGTATTTAGTCTAACTGGCGAATAGACTAGAGATGAGTTGGTGAATTAGTTATTAATTAATTCACAAGTTATTAACTCATAATAAAACTAATGAATACATCAGTTAACTCAGTTGCATGTCAGTGCATGTTCAGTTCAGCAGGGACAGGTG
>APFE031517237.1:148323-160538 GCA_000404065.3 Pinus taeda
GAAAAGATTGCCGAGCGTTTCTTTTACACTCGTTAAAACATAATTAAAAGATAGTCCCCTTATAGCCCCTTTTCTGACCGTAAAAACAGGAAAAGATTGCCAGATTTTTGTCGTTTCAAATTCGATACTGGAAATAAAATGACGTGTCCTTGATCGCTTTTACTTTTCAGGTCAAAGACACTAACTATGAAAGTATTCCTTGGTCGCAAGATCAAGCGGTTCTCCTAGGTATTATTTTATACTTTTTCGGGCTTAGGAGACACAAATTTACGAAAAAGTCCAATCTGGAGTCTTCTAAGTTTCTCAGACTCTCTAAATATGAAAAACGTCGAGTTTCTCCTATACTGGACTCGTTAAAATTTCACAGTAAAGGACCTGTTCTATTACAAACAGGAACGGACCACTCCTTCTTAGGGTTCGTATCAAAAACTAATTTGGACTCATCCGAAGGATGAGCTTACAAACAAGCATATGTTATCCTCCTCAAGCTTGTAAAAAATAAAGAGGTACTTGCCAGAAATGGTGGGGGGAAAATGAGAAGAATGAGCCTATTTGATATCCTTTTTGTCTCAAGAAAAACCTTACTACCACTCTTGAACATGACACTTATTCATTCACCTAGGTTGGGAAATCCTTTACCTCACAGTTGACCAAGATCATTTGACATCTTTAGCCGGGTTATGGGAATCAACTTTGAGTCATTTATGACCAAACCATCTGTTGTGTCGTTATGTGTTTAAGAGGTCTGTAAACAAAACATTCAACCGTAAAATACCTATCATTTCATTATGTCATCATTGATTCAGTCCTTGCAGCAAAATTTCTTCAACTTGAACTATGGTTTCGTGTTGTGGGCTTGCCTACGACGAGTCGCTTTCTATCGACATCAGCACATTATCTAGAAAGTTGACTTAGAAATCGTCAGTACCTTGAGGTCTGCATGCATCAATAGCAGGTTTCTCGCCTTCGACGTCAGTTTTCATCGTTAACTTGCGATCGAAGGATTCCATGAAATGTTCGACACCGACTCATTCATTCACATCTCATGGATTGTGCTGGGTACTTTGAGAACCATTGACATTACTGGTGGTCTCTCTCACGCTTGTTAACAGTTTACATCATTGACTGGTAATCAAGTGGTTTCTACCATGTTCGAAATCGACTCATTTATTCACATGGCTAGAATCGTACCAATTCGTGAAGTAGAGGTGAAGACCCTGGATCTAGTTTCCACCATCCAGGATGCGAGGAGTTTTGTATTCATTATGTTGTAGACCAATCACAAACAGATGGCTGCACCCATACTGTGTCTACAAGAGTCTATGATTATGATGTATTATGAAATCATTCCTGTATCAGAGTAGTTAGTCCAATAGTTAAAGTTTTGATCTGAGTATGGGAATGCCTACCTCAGCATGATATGATCTTATACATGTATTTTGTGTTGAAAATTGCAGGTTCTGACCAGGGCTCTCCACAAGATGATCCTCGAAATGATAAAGTACTTCACCCTTCCTATATGATATAACACCCTTATCTATTACAGGCTTCGTACTTTAGGGGGCAATCTGTTACACTGAAATTTGTCACCATGACTATCTGCAGTTAATATGGCTCCATCAATAGTAATATTATCCTCCTTGTCAAGCCTAATACCTCTGCTCTTCATGTCAAGCTTCAAAAAAGAGAGAAAGTCACTAAAAACATGTTTATCTCTGGGTACGCAGGTTCTCTCTACCTTGCCTGCGTGTACGCATCCCAAAATCATTGTACCTGCGTACTTGTACGCTCTGTAAGCCAAAGGATGGGTGCGTACCCCTGTAAAGGTCAAAAGGCGCGAGTTTCATCTTAAAAAAGTTACTTGTGGTCACTTCTAGAGCCTTCTAGAAGAGTGTTTGACGTGTATTGAGCGCCTCCAGATGGTCCATGCATCCCTATGATAGAGGAACTTATCCCATCAAGAGAGGAGCTACCCCATCCAAAAGAGGGAGTATCCCATTGATGTTGGAACTGAATAACTTCCTCTAGAACACTATAAATACAGGTCTTGGGCCAGAGGAGGGGAGGTTGAAAGCTGAACATTCCAAAGGGTAGATGCTGCTGGAATTAGGACTTCCATTGTTAACTTGTGAGGAGAGATTACCATCCTTTCTTGTTGCCATACTGGAAGTGGGTGAGCTTGTCAAAGTAGAGGAAAACTCTTGCTGGACCCTGGGAGGAGCTTGCACAACACCAAGGCTCAGGTTGTAATGGTTCCTTTTTTGTTTCCTTAATACAAATAAGTCCATTCTTCTCAATGATTTGTTGTTAATGAATTATTTCATGTACTCCTTGGTCTATATGATGAATATTCTTTGTTTTATGAAATATTCAGGTGTTATGTAATCGTTTGACTGTTAGTGTATGCAGGTCTTAAAGTGAAGGAGGAGCTCATCTGGATCAGCAAGGCTGGACTGCTACAACAAGTGTTGGATTTAAGGTAGGATCGAAAAACACTTGGTTTCTCATAGAATAATGTATATTTAGAGAAGGATTGCTCTTGTTTGTCTTGTTTGTCACTAGAGAGTCTTAGACTCCTAGGGAGATTAGGTTTGTCCGCAAAAATAACTCTTTCCGCATGACAGTTTCCTTCGACTGGAACTTACTAGGCAGACCCTATTTACCAGCTAGTGTACCATTCAGAATCATTGTACAAGCTTACAGAATGGTTATGGCTGGTACCATCATTGATGAAGGGGCTTCTGTGAGTATCATTTCCTCAACTTCTTGGAAAGCGCTTGGTTCGCCATCACTTTTGCCTGAAATGAGAAATCTGACAGCCTTTGACAAAGGAACCAGTTGACCTTTAGGGATCCTTCCAAATGTGCCCATTACTTTGAGAAGGAAAACCGTTCACATGAACATAATGGTAGTTCAAGGACCCTTGGATTTTAATCTACTCCTTGGACATGACTATATTTATTGCATGGGAGCCATTGTCTCCTCACTCTTTAGAGTAATGTGTTCTCCGCACGAAGGCAGAATGGTCAAGCTCGTAGACCAAATGTCATTCCCCGGTTAACACATCGCAAATAGTCAAATGCCATCCCTAAATGGTCTTTTCATGCAAGGAATGTCTCATTGATCTCTAGTCCGTCCAGCTGATGAGCGCGATTGATTCAGGAGGATGTGATTGAAACCCAAGGGGCATGCACCCCGGTTTGTTTCGGTAGGAAAACCTTGGGTATAGAGAAGTTTTACACAAAGGATATATGACTAGTCTAACACACCCTTCCTCAGAGGAAAATGGGATTAGGCTGGAATAAGATACCTTCATTAAGGTTATGCTGAGTGGCATGCGTTTGCACCAATCCCGTTTGTCTTTGGTAGAGATCACCATGAAAGCATTCGGTCTGCTTCGCGGGGAACTTTCATGGTAACCTGGAAATTTTTCACTATACCTGGGGGCATGAAAACCTTTCCACATGCAAGTGAAGAGAAAATATTTATTTTTTAGATTTGTAGGACCTCTAACACTTTAAACCCGTAAGGCTAGCTGTTTCCTAGCTTGCACAAAGAAAGGATGTGGGGCAAAGCTTCAATAGGTGCAAGCCCCTTCAAAATGGTACCTTGAATGAGACATACTTATCATACGACTGGCAAGCAGTGTTACTGCAGGGTTCAAGCTCGTTAGAAAATAAACTCCCCCATGAGCAGTTTTAGCACATAGTTCAAGCTCGTTAAAAAATAAGCATAAGTCATGAGCAAATGTTTCCCCCATCATTTAAGCTCATTAAAAAATGAACTGGTAAATAACCATTGTGAATGCCTTATCGCTAGCTTTTGAGCCTTGGTCATATTCTCATCATCACCTCCACTCTGTTTTTAGCCGATCATTCACCCCCATTGTTTACCCGTTCAAGGAACATCTGCGAAGAGTGATTCTATTAGCCATCCTTGTGACACTGCCATGATTGGAGAATTCCAAATCTTACCTGGAATCAGCTACTACCCGAAACCATCACTAGTTCCTCGAAAATGAGTCTCCTTTAAGCTCTTTTCAACTAACTCATAAAATATGAAAAGATTTTCGAGCGATTGGCCTCTCCAGCTCATTAAAGTCATCGAACGTGCTATCCCTCCTCTATATTTTAATCTTTTTGGACCTGAGGGATTATTACACAAAAATATCGAGCACTTGTCTTGTTCGGCTCGTTAAAACTATCGAAAATTCATCCTTTTTGTATTATTTTATGCTTATTTGGACTTAAGGGATTATGTGATGAAAAAGAATCATTGGAGTCTCCTTTCCGTTCCTTTCAGACTCTCTAAAATTGAAAGGGACCGAGTTATCTTTGTTGTTAAACTCATTAAAACCGAATAGCGACAAACTCGTCCAAATGGACGAGAACGAGTTTCATTGTCACTAGGCTCACTACAATATAGTGACAGGTTTGCTCGAAGGGCGGATTATGGAACAAGCATATGTTATCCTCCTCAATCTTGACAAAAATAAAGAGGTACTGGTTAGCAATGACTGGGGAAAATTGGGAAGAAAACTTGAAAAATCTTTATTGGTAGCAAGTCGCTCTTGAACATGACACTTTCCTTCTGCATCCAAGCGAGGTTGGGTTGTTTCCTTCACTGGTCATCTCCATTGGTCCATCACACCATCCATATTTTGGGTTAACGCTACCAATCCATCGTTAATGTCACTGATATGTTCAAGAGGAGTCATTCAGACAATTCACCTATGTCTCACCCACTGCAATACATTCATGCACCATTCCTTCATGATCGCCACCCTGAAGCTAGTATCATCAGATTGTTTTCACCTCCAAAATCATTTACTTCGTTCCATGTCGTTGATGTGGGATTCATTAAGGCCCTCTTGTGATGGATCACTTCTTGTCGACATCAGCTCATTTTCCAAGAAGTTGACTTAGGAACAATCCTTTCAGTACTTTGGAGATTGCATGCCTCAATGTCAAGTTTCTCACTTTCAGCAACAGGTTTACATCAATGGCCTTCGACCGAGAGAATTTACGTGGTGTTCGATGCCAAGTCCTTTTTCACACCACGTGAATTGTACTATAGTACCTTGAGGGTCATTTTCATTATTGGTGATTCCTCTCACGCCTGTTTACAGCTTACATCATTGGTTGGTAATCAAGCGATGTCTTTCCATGTTCGACTCCAAAACATTTTTCACATGGATCAACTTGTACTTCGAGTGAAGATTGAGCAAGTTTTGAAGACCCCAGATCTAGTTTCATCGATATGGGCTGTAATATATTCAGGAATATAAAGATATCAAGTGTACATCATTTCCAAATAGATGATCATCCAAATCAAAGGATGATGAGTCCAAATCATCAGTCTGCCACACAGACGATTGTCTATCCTATGTACATGAAACTGAATTTATAAAAATGACCATGGGAATGCCTGCCTCAGCTATATCATGAAAAAATGTTGTCAAAATAATGTGTTGTATTGTATCTTATTACAGGTCGCCTCCCCGCTCAAAAAACTTCAGATCCTCATAAGTAAAGTATTTCACCCGAAATCAAAAAGATTAACGACCTCATGCTTTAGGGGGCAACTATTATAGACATTTTTGGGAACTTCAACCCCAATCATAAATGTCCATAAAATAAGGGTTCCTAAGTCCCTAAAATTTTTGCTTCACTACCTAAAGGAACAAGGTCAGCCGATTACACCATCTCCTAGAAGTTCTCCACTAAAAATTGCTCATAAATGGTCAAAAATAGACCATACTGAAAATGCAGTGCAGAGGGTGCGATGCATATCACCTTCCCAATGTACAAGGTGCGATGCATACTGAATGGCTCCTCTATAGGGTGCAATAGTCGGGAATGGAAAAATGGCAAGGACAAAATGCGAGGTGGAAGATCATGGAATCTTCCAGAAGCTTCCCCTTTGACACTTGCCTCTCTGTTTTTGACCAGGGATGAGTAAGGAATCACCATTCTCCAAGTGGAAGCAGGAAATATCAGAGAGAGGACACTAATCAAGACCCCAGAAGATGACTCACCTCCCTACAATCATCTATATATGGATCCCTCATCACATAGATCCAGAGGCTGGAATCTTGTATCCTGTAGAGAAGTGTTGTTGCTTTTCTGGTGTATATTCATAGTGTTGGGTGATCTAAGCTTTACTTGAGGTGAAGAAGGGATTTCTAGCTGGAGGATGATGCTGAGTCAGAACATATGGTTGTAATCTTGTTGGTACTTTTCATCTTAATAAAGCTATTCAAATTTTCCTCCATATTCTTGTATGTTTACTTATATATGCATTTGTATGGTTAACACACATCTGGGCCTCTGTTATTTATGAATATAGATCTTTGTTTTTCGATAGTAGTATGTTGTTGTGATTCCACAGGTGCTCTTTGAAGCTAGGTAGACGAAGAAGAATTGGCAAATCTCTATCAGGAAGGAGAGGAAATCAAGCGCAAGACTAAGGTTGGTCTCCTTTGTTTCACTCCTATCTATTTTCATAAAGGAAAGCGAAAGTAGACTTTACTTGTTTATTTCTAAGATAGCTACCAGCCTTGGTGGGAATAGCAGCATCTGAGTGGACACTATTCCCGGTAACATCATCACACCCTACAGAAGGCTCTTTCAGTATGCATCGCACTTGGCCAATGTAGCAGTTAGTATGCATCACATCCTAAGCACGGAGTAGTCTATATGGTCTATTTTTGGCCAGTTCTGAGTGGTTTTTCAGGTGGAAATTCTGGGAAATGATGTAATCAATTGAACATGATCCTTTAGGGTATGAAACAACACTTTTAGGGGTTTAAGAGCCCTTGGTTTATCAACATATGTGACTGGGGTTGCAGTGCCCAAATATGTATATAACACACGTCTTAAGCCTCGATCTTGTCAAAACTATTTATTCGATGCTTTGGAGCTCATTCTTCACTTTTGATCTTGGAGCTCTAGCATCCTCAACACATCTAGGAATCTTCGACACACTCATTGAAACATTTTTTGTGTATGTCTGCTTTCCATGTCTTTTGTTTCTTTTCTTTCAATTTTTGTATTTTGGTTTGTGTGAATGTTGTTTGCTTGGTTTTGTTGAACACTTTCTATCATGTCAATGCTTGTTAGCTTGTAGAAGCAATGTCCCAAGTTTCTCATTACATTTCCTTGTTGTCAAATGTATGACATTGTTATACACTCACGGTCATCATCACAGTGAATCAGTTCACACACTTCATTTTTTCCCATCTTACTGAATCCTACACTTATTGGTTGCATGCATGTTCATTCACTCATGTCTGCACCTAACTTCACACATGCATTCAATCCATACTATTTTCTGTCAGGTCACATAATAATAGTGTACTCTCTCATTTTTATTAGCGTAGCACCCTTATTCTTATTGTTGTGCCCCATAAGAGCCCACTATTCTTATTGTGGTGCCCTTACATTATTATTGTTATGTCGACTCTGATTATATTGTGACCCCTTAGAATCCTATATATAGAAAGGAGGTTTCGTCATTTGAATCATGCAAGAATTGTTCATTTGTGTAATGTAAAGAATGTTTCCCCCTTGAAGAAGCTGATTTGAAGGCGTTCATCTATTTTTTATTCTATTTTGTGAGTTGGTTGCATAACATTTTCAGTCGCCCATCGATAGGTCTGAGATGCCTTGGCCCGTACATTTCCTTGCCTAGCTTGGAATGCACATTTCTAGGATAGAAGGCCTTTCCTTGCTACCAGGAATTATGTAGATCTTGCCTCACAATGGTCTCCCAAGATGTGCTCTGCGCAATTCTCAGAGGCAATGCCTTAGTTCACCCTCGTGATTGCACAATGCAATTTCTCAAGTTGTAGTCATGTTGAATGAAACTGCACATTATGTAGTTCCAGTCCTTAGCAGGCCAAGATGGACTATACTATGAACAGTTTCAATAGTCAATCAACTCACTCACATACGGGCTTGTGCTTTGTGCACTTCTGGAAGTTAGTCTTCCAACCTCTTCCAGAGAAAATTGTGAGAATTTCTGAGTCAGACACCTTGGTGTGTTGCATGTCCATCCTCAAGTTGTTTTGGTTTTCAACTGAAATTTTTCTTGCCATGAGAGTTTCTATGTCTTCAGGTATCGCAGATGTTCATGGGTCTCTCAGTAGTATAGGTACAATGGATTCTAAAAGAGCAGGGTGAAAGGACACCATTGAGAGCACAATTTGAGATGTAGTCGAGCAAGTGTCTACAATCTTACCCATCTATGAATATACTAAGTTGTTGATACACAAGAAAATAAAGATTACATGGCATGAAGTCAATGATATCTTTTAAGGCACCTTTGCATATAATCTAGAGGATTGTAGAGTCTATGTCAACATACACAAGTCTGGCCTGTACCGAGTTGCATGCAGGTATCGCACATTTCCATGCGTGAACATGTTCCAATGGATTCTCTTGCATAATGCTCCATAGACAATGGTGTTGAGTAGTCTCAGTGGAACAAAACTTTCTACCTTTAGGGAAGAGAACTTTCAGGACATGTATCACTTGCCGCAATCTATGAACAAAATGGATACACTCCTCAACCATCCCTGCAACAGAACGAACTCAAGAGACATCTTGAAGAGTTGGGTGAGAGAGAAATCTAAGTTCAGGATGGCACCCAACTAGGTATACAAGACAAAGACACTATTGAAGGCTTATCATTTCTTAGTCATCTTTGCATGCCACTTAGATAACCAAGAGAGTACAAAAATCTTCTTGCAGAGTTGGGTGATTATGTTGGATCAGCTCGTGAACAAAGGAAGACCTTTCAATTCATCCAACATGTTGACTCTCCGGATAGAGAGGAAAGTAACATATTCCCAGCATCCAGCCAAGGGTCAGTGAGAAAATATATTCATGTTTTCCTACATTCTTGATGGAATATGTGCCCACCAACAGTTCCCTAGCTTGGGTTGGGCATGGACACCTTTGAAAACCATTGTGCACATCTATTGCAGGTTTTTCTGAGAGTGAAACTTCCATGGAGTTATACTATATCTATCAAACCAATTCATCACACTAGTGTACATGATGATCTTTGAGTAGGATTCACCTTACATGTCACAAGCACTGATGGAGGCATTAGCTATCATAGCAGATTGGTATGCCTCACCCTTCACACCTTAATCTAGATGTACAACCTGAAGAAGGCTCTACATGTGTTACTAAAGTTTTCCGTGGACAAGATGGTCGTGCAGGAGTTTACATACCATATATTATCAGGGTTTTCAATGAGAATACATAGGAAGAATAAGGAACCTTGGCCCACTCTTCCTTTGCAGATCGAGTTGTATGATATCCATAGTCTCAAGCATGTTGACGCTAAGACGAAGGAATTCAGGAGGTTCACCTTCAACACCAAAAGTTTTAATCCATGTGACATACATTACTTAGTTGAGGGCCACTGTGAAAGAGTGTATCATCCTTGGATCCACGGGGCATTTTATTTTCCTTAGGAAGACCCATGGAGATACTTCTACAACTCCTCAAGGCTCAATGAACCAATGAGAATGGCTATAGAATGGTTAGGAGTGCATAAGGAAGAAACATCTTAGAGAGGAGAAACATTAGCAACATGAAGGGGAAATCGAGTTTTGCATGACAAAGGAAGGAGAAAGGTTTCCAACAACACAGAGGGGGAGTAAAGCTACAAGTTTAAGGAAGATCCACTTGTAATGAGAGCCTATTTGGACACTGAGGCAAAGAAGCGGCAACACAACAAGAGGATTGCGAAAAGACAGAGGGATAAGTAGAAACTAGATGAGGCAGAGAAGAAGTTGTAGGAGGTGAAACAAAAACTAAGGGAAGAATAAGAGTTGCATAGAAAGCGGGAGGAAGCACAATAGAAAAACTAGGATGCGCAGTGTGCACACATTGATGAAACTCCGCAAATATAGCTTATTGAATCATCGCGTCTAGAAGATAGAAAATAGGATGAGCAGTTGTACGAGCCATACTTTTCTCAGGAGATTGAACAAATTTTGGAATATATGGACATGAATGTGGTTCAACCATAGTAGGATCAGGATACACACCTCATACCCAAGGATCCAAAGGTCACTCCACTGGCTTCACCAGATTCAGGAATAGGTTAAGTGACAAGTGATCAATGAGACATTGAACTCCTCGAGGAAAATCCAGAAGCAGGTGTGCACAACATATCCTTTAATGGTTCACAACACAGTCACGTAGAGTGCCCACAGGGGATTTCCATTCATCTCCTATGCATTTTAAAAAATGAGTGATCATGTCCGATGTGTGAAAACAACAAGTTGCATTGGATGATGCTGCCAAAGCCAACAACTCAAGTGTGATATTATTGATAGCTGAGAACAATCACATGGCTAAGGAATTACAAGTGGCCAAGTAGGGAGAAGAGTAAGCTACAATAATTGCTAGAGTAGAGTTGAAGAAATAAATACTTGATGAAGTATCGTCTCTCAAGACAATCATGTGGAAGTTGTACTTCAAGTTCGTCACCATGCATAAGTCAATTTTCCATCTTAATGGTTGGCAAAAACACCATGCTAGGAGAGAATCCATCTTCATAGACATACACACCATTGTCATTCACATGCAGATATGGAAAATTAGGTAAAAGGGAGCCCCATTGTACTTTCCAAACATGATGAAGCCGAAGACAGTGTAATTGAAGGCATGCATCCGGAATCAGATCTGGAACTATGAGGAACTCTCGGAGCTCACCACCAGCTTAAATGGTTGACATGAACAAGTGTTTAGGAGCATGGATGTCATTGTGCACATGCATACGATCCCATCCATTGGCACACTCATTGAGGCAAAAGGAAAGAACCAAGTCCAACTAGATTTGGACATGTACTTCGATCAATTGATGCGCATAGCCACCAGTGGCGATTTATAGGTGAATGTAGACACTATGCACAAAATGTCATTGGTATAGCTACACTCAATACCAAGATGCACATGTTATATGATGAGTTGGATAGAGTTTCCAATTCAGTGTACCAATATGCAACAAAGGAAAGAGTTATCTTTTAAAAGGATGTCACAATGGACTACGTGGACATCATAGAAAACTACCAAGATTGGGGTCAGTTCGCCACCATCGATCACCAATAGGATGTCAACGAGTTAGTCTTCCCACAATTTTGTGAGTATTAGTGATTTCTTGTATGTCTTATTCAAGCCCATTTTGTCTCACATGGGTACATGTGTATATTTTATTGTAAACATGTTGTATAATGAAAGACCAACTATCGATAGTAGAATGTAAACAACCATGTGTAAGTTGAAGAGTCATGAGGATAGATTAAGAGTCAGAAAGGGGAATGTCAAGGGTCACCCCACCCTTTTCTATATATAGAACCTCATAACTCATAGCACAAGCTTTTTGGGATCCAATATTCTGATAGGTATAACTTAGAGAAAGCTTGGAGTGTATTATAATGAGCCTTGGCTTCTCCACAATGCAGATCAAGCACATCCCTTTGGAGGAGTAGGCAGAAATGAATGTAACATTACACTATTGGGGCTAGTGGTTGTCATGGTTGTATGTATGATTAGATATCTCATTCTTTTAATATAACATAGCTAGCATGTTTCATGCACATATTGTTATTGTAGTTCAACAATTCTTGTTACTCTAATGATGTATGTAGTTCTAACATATGCATGTATGTATGGACTATTTTGTATATGTTTGTATGAATCTTATCAAAGCGTGTTATTGGTTTAACTCATCACCTTGGATTTTTGACTATTCTTCTTTCCATCTTGTGATGTCTTTCATCTCGTGTGTTCCCTTTCAAGCGGCATGCTATTAGAGCTTCTAAGTGGTGCACTCCTCTCCCCTTTCATGTGTTATATAATTTCCATGCATCTTCCTTGACTAGTTGCAAGGTCACACCCTTGTTTCCAACAAGGACATCTTACTTACCTTTGTGTGGAATCACAGTGAAGGAAATACGATACTACCCACTACTGGGATTCCTACTCTAGACAATTTGAGGTCTAGTTGGGACTTCTTACCCAGGAGATCTCTTGACATGTTTGCGGGTCTAGCGTTGTCAACACATTACAATGTATTTGAGACTCCCAAAGGCATCCCACATATTCGTGATCATGTTCATGCTATTCGTTTGATTCTAGGAAGTGTTCCTCCAAACATCAGGCCTTATAGATATCCTTATGCCCAAAAGAGTG
>APFE031517237.1:160645-181216 GCA_000404065.3 Pinus taeda
AGAGTGAAATTAAAGTTATGGTTGTGGAAATTCTAGAGGCCAGTATAATTCAACCTAGTCAAAGTTCTTTCTCTGCTCCAGTAATATTGGTGCACAAGAAGGATGGATCATGCCATATGTGTCTCGATTATAGGGAGATCAACAAGATCAATATTAAATATAAATTTCCCAGTTATGTCATTGATGAATGTTTGGTTGAATTACATGAATGAATTTACCTCACCAAGCTAGATGTTCATTTAGGATATCATCAAATTACAATGAAGATTGAAGACATTCGAAAAAAAACAGTGAGAACTCATGAAGGTCAATGTGAACTTTTGGTCATGCCTTTTGGCCTTACCAGTGCACCTTCTACATTTCAAGGTTTGAATTCCATTTTTAAACCCTTCCTTAGAAAATTTGTCTTAGTATTTTTTGATGATATATTAATATACAAGAAGTTTTGGCAGGATCATGTTTAACATCTTGATAGAATGCTCAAACTATTAGAGGAGAAACAATTATATGAAAAAATATGCAAAAGTTTATTTGGAGTGAAATCAGTGGAATACTTAGGTCATATTGTGTCTAATGAGGATGTTAAGGTAGACCCTAAGAAAATTAAAGCCATTAAGAAATGAAAAATCCTGACAACCATAAATAAAATTTAAGGATTTCTTGGGTTGATAGGATATTATCACAAGTTTTTTAAGAATTAGGGAAGAATAATAACACCTCTAACAACATAACCGAATGAATATCCATTTTCATGAACACTATTGGCAACTAAAGCCTTTGAACACCTTAAAGAGAAAATGTGCCAAGAACTGGTCTTAGATACACAAAAATTCACAAAAACCTTTAATGTGGATTGGGGTTCGTCAGGAAATGGAATTGGTGTTTTTTTAATGCAAGGAGGATAGCCCATTTATTTTGAAGGTCATGTAATCAAAGGGAAAGTATTTACACAATCCTGTTTATGAGAAGGAATTGTTGGAAATACTACATTTACTAAAGAAATGACGACCTTAGCTAATGGGTAGACACTTCAAGGTAGAAATAGATCATGATAGTATTAAATAATTTTTGGAACAAATATTATATTTAGAAGAGAAGAAAAATGGGTCACAAGGATGCTTTTTATGGCTTTGAAAACATATACAAAAAATTGAATGAAAATGTTGTTGCAGATGCACTCTCGAGAAAGGATGAGGATGTGGAAGCATTGCTTTGTTCCATTTCTCTTATCCAACCTGATTGGATAACTGAATAATGAATGGAAGAATGATGAAGAGGCGTGGACACTCATTCAAAATTAGCAACAAGATCCCCATATGTCTAATACATTTATCTAGAATCATTATGGTACAAAAATTGCTTATATCTCTAAAAGAATTTGCAACTAAAACAAATTATTCTTTTGGAATTACACACCTCCCCCTTAGGATGGCATTCAAGATTTTTAAGAGCTTACCACATGGTCAAGAAGGATTTTTTTTTGGGATGGCTTCAAATATGATATTTAAAAGTTTGTGGCCGAATGTTTGATTTTCCAACAAAATAAAGTTGAGACAGTTAAGACCCCACGTTTGCTACAACCTTTAGTTATTCCAAGTTAGATTTGGGAGGAGGTCTCAACATATTTTATTATAGGTCTACGCAAGTTTGAAGGAAATATTTTCATCATGGTGGTAGTTGATATACTTACCAAGTATGCACACTTTTGTGGATTATATCATCCTTTTAGAGCCATTATAGTTTCTACTATAATTATGGAAACAATTGAAAAGCTGCAGGGAAACCAAAAGATTATTGTAAGTGATAGATATCCCATTTAAACTGGAGTATTTTCGATATAATTATTTTATTGTCTTGGTACTCAATTAGCTCATATTCATATTACCATCCTCAATCCGAGGAAAATTGAGATAATGAACAAATGTTTTGAGGGATATCCTCATTTCTTTATATCTGATAAACAAACACAATAGGTCAAGTGGTTACATCTGGCTAAATGGTGGTATAACACTTCCTTTCATAATGCAGTAAAAATGGCCCCATTTATGGAAGTTTGTGGATATCATCCATCATCTAAGGTTCAAGTAGTGGAAGATCACAACGAGCATGAACAACAAATTCTCCAACTCTTAAAGGATAACCTCACTCTTGCATAGAATCAAATGAAATAACATGAAGATGAACATCACAATGAAAGAATTTTTGGTGTAGATTACTGGGTGTTTTTATGGCTACAACCATATAAACAAATGAAACTCAAGCAATCTACGAAGGATAATAAATTATCACCCAAGTACTATGGTCCTAACAAGGTGTTGCAATAGATTGGTACTATGGAATATCAATTGGAGCTTCCTGCATCTTCTCGAGTACACCCAATTTTCCATGTTTCATGTTAAATAGGTTATCGGTGACAAGTTTCCAGTTGAAAAAATATTTCTAGAACTTGCAAAAAAAAGAAAAAACATATTGGATCTAGAAGCAGTGACAAAATTAAAAACCTAGAAACTATGAAATCAATGAATTTCAGAGTATCTCATTAAGTGGAAGAACTTACTTGTTGAAGATTACACATGGGAGGATAATAATTTTATACAGAACCATCCAAAAATACTCGATTGTTGAGGAAAACACTTTCATGAAGCAGAGGGGCATGTCAAGTCCCTATAATACTAGTGTAGCCACCTTTTTGTTATTGTTACTATAACCCCCTATTATTTTTTTATTTTTTTTGGCTCTGATTATATTGTGAGCTCTTAGAATCCTATATATACCAATGAGTTCTTATCATTTGCATCATCCAAGAATTGCTAATTATGTAATGTAAACGAGGTTTTCCCCTCAAAGAGGATAATTTTTAAGTCGTTGAGCTATTTTTTCTTCTATTTTGTGATATGGTTGCATAACAAACAGTGAATTCCTCTTGTTCCTTTCCTCTTCTATCCTTGTATAACAAAGACAGTAGTTGTTCCCTCACCGTGCTTGGGAATTATTCCTATGGAAATAATTCTAACTTGTTCTTGACCACACTTTCCTAGAAGCTCATAAAATTTTCTAAACTTATCATTGTTTTTTATGGTAGTAATAAAAGTCTCTGAAGAAAAAGGAAGAACTCCAAGGGTAATAAACATCAGTTTTTTGTCGGGAATAACTTTGCCAACAATTGACAACTAATATTTGATTTTTTATGTCATCATGGAGTATGCTTCAATTTTTTCTCCTTTGTTCATTTTCATATCATTGAGATGATTCTTCAAGGAAAGAATTTGAATTAAGTTGTTCACTTTATACATTCCTATTAGCTTGTCATACATTTACATAGATTTTTATGTAGATTCATAGCTCATGTAATGTGCTAAAACACAACATAAGAATCTACTCTACTCTTTAAACAATAGAAACCAAGAATTGATGAAATAATAATTGACAAGAGGAATATAATCAAAGACACATAACACAATCGTTTCTCTTGGGAAAGGCACTACTCAAAACCACGATTATCTATTGCATTAATAAGAAATCTAAGTGGTAATGCAAATCTTGTTCTCACAACAACAATTATGCACAAGTATGATCAACTCTCTACCTCAAAAGCATGCACTCACCAACACTTAACCAATTTATTCTTCCTGTTGAGCCCCTATTTCCTTGTGAAATTCCTATGAGGAATAGTCCATATTTAATTGGAAATTGCTTCTTCCATAACTGCACAATCCAAAATTATGCCCTCTTTTGATTACATGCATGATCTTTACAACTCAAATCATTCTACAACTGATAGTACTATGTCCTTGGGCTCGATTCTCAACTGGGTCTTTCTTTGAAATTACATGCATGATTTTCTCATGAGGGAATATCAAGTTAACTGGAGTAGCCCTCAGGATGCACCAGTGCACCAACTCACTACTAGACCTCTACTAGTTCCATAAATAGCTAGAAGTAGTTTAACTATCTATAACCCAGTCAAACTGAGTTATCTAATTACAACTCAGATAAAATCATCCTCAGCCTCTAAAATTTAGGGACAACATATAAATTACCACATAAAGACTTCCAAATCGAAATTCCTATGCTAATTAAATTAATTAAAATTAATTAACTATTTAAAAAATGTTATGAGAATAGAGTTCGATTTTAATTCATAGATTAATTCAAAGACAAATTAAACTAGAATTTATTATTTCCATTTCTCAACACTCCCTCTCAACCAGAAATGGATTATCATCTACCCCGATCATGAGTGTGTGAAATTTGAATTTACATCTTGACAATTCCTTTATCAAAATTTCAACATCTTGCTCCTCCATGGGAATCTACTCCAACAACATATTCCACCTCAATTCACATCGCTGAGATGATGATATCGAATATCAATATGCTTGGACCAATCATGAAAAACATGTATTTTCAGAGAGTTTGATACAACTCTAGTTATCATAATAAATCACAATTGGATCCATCTGCTGACCAAACAAACCAACAAGGATATTCCTCATCTATATAGCCTCATATGATACCTAACTTGCAGCCATTTACTCTGCCTCTGTCGAATTGAGTGCAACCAATCATTGTTTCCTACTATAACAAGAAACTGTCATTGACGCAATAATGAAGATGCCTCTTGATGCAATCTTCCTATTGGATGGAGTCCCTGCCCAATCTACATCAGTGAAGCTTTGAAGCCTCACTCCATCTATTCATTTGTACCACAATCCATACTAAGTAGTTTCCTTGAGGTGACGCAACACATTTTTTTCCACCTTCCAATACGGCTTGGTAGACCTAAACATGGCCTATCAAAGTTGGTTAACTTCGTAGCACACATGGTTGTGTGTTCACAAAATGCATGAGTCAACCCATGAACTTCTTGTAAATAGTAGATTCAAATACTTCCCCTAAAGTAGCTTCTTCCTTCCTCTAGTTACCTACTAGAGGAGTCTCCATAGGTTTGATGCTCTCCATGGAGAACATCCTGAGTATCTCATTCGCTTACATGCTCTGAGACATAAATAGTTCCCTATCACCCTATCATACTTCCATGTCCATAAAGTAATGCATGAGCCCCATGGTATTCATCTCAAACTCTCTTGCAATATCCTCCTAGCAACACTTGATCAGTTGATCATCATATGTCAAAATCAAATCTTCAATATATAAAAAAATGATAAACAATTTACCTTTCACCACTATGTGGTACCACTTCACTCTTGGTGAATACCAACTCGGTGAAGTAGCTATCCATCCTAGTCTGCCAATCATGGAGTGCTTGCTTCAACCATACAATGCTCTCTTGATCCAACGCACATGCGACTCACGTTCAAAGGCCTCAAAACCTTTAGGCTACTCTATGTACACCTCTTACTCAATCATGTAGTTAAGGAAGGTTGTCTTGAAATCCATCTGATGTATCTTCCAATCCATTTGTGCCAATAGTGCCAATATATATCGAATCGATGAGTACCGTGAAACATGAGTAAATGTCTCATCATAGTCAATACCCTCTACCTGTGAAAGCCATGGTACAAAGACTTGGCCTTTTCCTTCTCCACACTACCATCTGCATCTTGCTTTACCATGTAAATCCATCGGGAGCTCCCCACTGACCTATCCTCTGGTCTCGAGACCACACACCAAACATTTTATGAACTATGGAGTTATACTTTTCCACCATGGCATCCACCCAAACTGGTTGTTGCATTACTTCCTCAAATGGAGATGCCTCTATCTCAACACATTGTCTCATAAGAGCCATGTATCCATTATAACTCTCAGGTGACCTCCTCTTCCTATGTTGAGATGTGGGTACTCCAACATTCCTTTTCACATCATCAAATAGCAGTTCAACCTCTCTCGTGCACTTTCTCCCATCTCTAGAAGACCTTGTTTGAGTGGATGTCTCCACTCTTGGATCCTCTGCATGTGGCTGCTCCACATCAATCTGAGGCTCCTAAACCTTAGGATCTAAAATATCCTCAACTGCATGTAGCTCAATGTCCCTCTCAAGTGAAACTCCCATGCCCTTCTCGTCATCAAATCTGACATCCATGTGAACCACTGTCATCCTACTAGTCAAGAAGTACACTTGATAGTTGTGAGGTGTATGAGTGTACCACACAAATATCCCCAAATATGTTGTCGGACCAAGCTTCTTTTGTGCATCTTTGGTCACATGAAAATATACGAATGACCCAAAAATCATGAAGTGACCAACATTTGGTCTCTTACCGAAATAAGCCTCCTCTGGTGTCTTCACCCTAAGAATCCAATGCGAGATATGATTTTGCACATAAACCACTGTGTTGCATGCCTCAACCCACAAATGTAGTGGTGGGCCCTAACATAATTTGGATTCATCTCAAGACTAATTGGATCTTATGGAAGACTCGTTTTCTTAAAAAAAAAATCAAAATGAAAATTTATTCTTTATTTCACGAATCATTTAATATTTCTATTAAATTTCTAACATTACAACATATAAAACTGAACCATAATGATATTACATCATATCAAAGTGAAGAAACATACCATAATAAAATTTCAATTAAGCTATAGCTAAGATTTCACTACAATGTTGTAAAAAAAGTAGTAATTCTAATAAACGTTAGTAAAGATCATAATAATTTTTTTTATACAATTTTACTAGCAATTGTAAATTTTATCACATAACCTAAAATGCCAACCCTCTCTTGTCAATAAATAAAATTATTTTGTATAGTTAAGTCTACAATCAACTAGAATTATACAATATTCCATCATTCAATTGACAATATTCCATAATTCATTTGTGTCTTAAGAATTATGTTGAACAAGAGTCTAGGCATTGTGGCTAGCTTGCTCTTGACCAAATATGCTTGCAAGATTTGCCGAAACTCAATTTTGTTTTTATGCCCTTAGTTGAAATTTGTTGTGTGTCCCTGAATGACATTAGGAAGCAAGTTGAAACTTGCCATAACTTCAAATATGAGGTCTGGTTGGACAAAATTATGGTTACATTGGAATTGTGACATTAGATTATCACTAGGGATACCCCTTTCTAGTGATTTAATGGATTGATCGTTGTCGACATCCGTGTTTTTCACAATGAGGGTTTCACTCATTAGGAAACAATGCAATAGATGCATTATATGCTTAGATCATGAGACTTATGCCAAACGAGGGTCTGGGTAATGTGGCTAGATCACCCTTGACGAAAAATTCCTACAGGAGCTAATTCAACGCAATTATATTGCTCGGTTTTGTTTTTATGCCCCCAGTTTAAATTTTTCATGTGTCACTGGATGTCGTTGGGGAGTGAGTTGAAACTCACCATAAGTAGAAAGGCTTAGTTTGAAAAAGTGTTAGTTACTTTGGAATTGTGACATTAAATTATCTTATGTCATTGTTAGGTATTGGAAAAATAGAGGAAACTATCCAAGTTAATCACTGAAGAGGAAAACCTATGAGCAAAACTTAATGATGAGCACTTTATATGCCTTAAAAACAACTAGCACTTCATCCAATTATTAATCGTGGCACTCCTAGGCTTCGAGTCATCAACATAATATGTATAATTTAAAATATATCATAAACCTAATCTTATGTTGATTTAAGTTATTGGAAGTACATGAAATAATCCTAACTTAAGCATTGAAAAGGAATTTAAAAGGAAAACCTATGAGTTAAACATAATCTATCTTAAGTAAATTATCGAACCAAAATTTCAAATTAAACTAAACTCTATTCTAATTTAGTCTAAAAAATAATATCTCCAAAAATTATGCTTATGTCTTCAAGTCTAATGATGGAGGTGCTCAAGAACTACTCAAGGATTATAGATTTTGAGGGTTTAAGAGAATAAAGGAACTCATGGGATTCACTATGAACTAGGGTCCTTCTTCTAATAATTCAATATTAATATCCACTCAGGTGCCAACATGCCTTGATAATACCTCAAGAAAATACATAATTTTTTGATGTTAAACAAATATTAAAAGGTGAAAACTTAAAACCAATCTCAGAAAAACATGTGGTACCTCATAAACTAGTAAATTTCATCATCATGAACATCAATTCCACAATGATGGTACTCTTCCTCAATAGTGGTATAATTCCAAACAAGAAAAAAAAGAAGGTAAAATATAGTGAACTCCTTCCTCTTGTAACTAATGTGTTACGATTTATAAATTAGAAGGCTATTCATATTTATACATGACCTAAGGGACCTCTTAAATGTGTGGGGAAGATGATTTCTCACATAGCATTAATTACATCCTCATTAAATTTGGGTGGGCAATAACTCATCCTCATTAAATTCCTGTTGTGCATGAATACTCCAAATTGGATTGATTTTATAGGGTAAAAGAAGGGGATTACATGCCTCAAATAAATGCACACCAAGACCTATAATTAATTGGAAATGGAAAAATGATCATTAAATCCTAAATATACAAACATTTTCTACAACTTGTCATACTCATTATCCTAAAACAAATCTTTCTCACTAAAATCTAAGTCTTCCAATATAGCAATTCATCATATATGCAATATTCAAGTCAGAACAAATTTGCACATCTGGGCCAAACCAATTACACTCTTCGTAATGAAATTTGAAATGGGCCATTATTGGAAAACACCTAACCTTATAATATAACCATGGATCATGTATGAAAAATATCCTACATACTATGTTTCCCACTTATACTCAACTTTCACATAAGGCAAGTTGAAGCAAAACCTAGAATGTTGTATGAAATATGAAATATAAATATTTAATCTATAAGTAAATATATAACAATGTGAAATTTCTAAAGTGATTAAGTAAACAATATATAATTTGAATCAATCATATTGGCCAAGTAATAAAGGTGGGCAGACATTTTAGTGAAGTAAGGCAGTTTTGCCCTGCCTGACAAAAATGCACACTCAAACTTTATTTCAAGGCCAAATTTAATGATTCAACTTGGAGAGTGGTTTTTTACTCATAAGTAAAATTAATACAATTCAATATTTCTAATTTACCATATGAAGGTCCATTTTAATTTAAATGAAAGTGCAACAACAATCACAGTTGACAGTGTCACCTAAAATGCATCAACAATTTGTGAATAACAAATACTTACTATAATAAAACTAGTGTAAAACTAGTAATTTCATAATATACAATTTAAAACAATTAGATTGGCCAAGAAATATGGCCTGGGTGTGCATTTGAGTGAAGCAGGTAAATTCTTTCATTCTTCACAAAATGTACATCCAAACTTCATTTCAAGACCAAATTTAATGATTCAACTTGGAGAGTGTTTTTAAGCATATGTAACATTAATATAGTTAAGGTTTTCTAATTTAGTTATCTAAAGGTAAAAGTTTGGTTTTAGTGATTTCATAGGGTAAAAGGAATGGTTTGTGTGCCTCAAATAAATGCACACTAGGAATGTTTGGGAACAAAGGGATGGACTAAGAAAAATCAAATTTTAATTTTAATAGTTGAAACTTGTACTTTCTTGGTCAAATCTTATAAGTATGGATAAATGCCATTATTTTAGTAGTAATTAGGTTTAAACTTTTTTTATGAATAAATAAAGAGATATAACCTATGGTTTGTATGGTGTTAGGTGTTAGTTTTTCCTACATCTTCCTCACTACACCCAGTTTTCCATGTTTCATGCTTAAAGAAGGTTATCAGTGACAAACTCCCAGTTCAAACAATGCTTCAAGAACTTGACGAAGAAGGACAAATCATATTAGAGCCTGAAGAATTCATGAAAAGAAGAACTCGACCACTACAAAATCGATCAATTTCAGAATATATCATTAAGTGGAACAACTTACCCTCTAAATATTCCACGTGGGAGGATGGTAATTTTATACAAAAGAATAAAAAACAACTCAAGTGGTGAGGACAACACTTTTTTTGAAGGAGAGAGCCATGTTAGGTCCCTATACTATTAGTGTAGACCCCTTATTGTTTTTATTAGTGTTTCCCCCTCATATTCGTTGTTAATGTAGCCCTCTTATTGTTATTGTTGTGGCCCATAGAAGCCCACTATTGTTATTGTTGTGCCCTTACATTACTTTTTTTATATAGGCTCTGATTATATTGTGACCCCTTAGACTCCTATACATACCAAGGAGGCCTTATCATTTGTATAATCCAAGAATTGTTCATTTATGTGATGTAAAGGAGGTTTCCCCCTTGAAGAGGCTATTTTTCAAGTCATTTATCTATGTTTTGTTTTGTTTTGTGATATGGGTGCATAACATAGGTTCTATCTTGGGTTTTTCCTATATTGTAGATATTTCTTAGGGTTTTACATTTAAGATTAGGTCATGTGACCTTTTTATCCTTGGAATATAAATAGGTGAGGAAAATGGAGACAAATAAGATTAGTTCTTATTTGTTGTTTGGAAATGAAGTCTAGGCACATCAAAGGTTTCAATGCCACTCATTGATTAGAAAAGTCATTAAAACAAATACCCAACACACATGAAAATGGTGACTAGAATTCTAGGCTTTAAGAGCAATAAGGATCTTATGGGGTTCACTATTGACTGGGGCCTTTGTACGAGCATTTAGTATTTAAGATCCACCCGAGTGTAACATGTCATGAGAATACCTCAAGAAAATACATAACTTTTTAGCGTGGATATTTCCACAGTCAATAAATTGTTGTTGATGAGAACTTCTAGAGAATTGTGTGTTGCAAGCAATGTGTTTTCCAATGTTTCAATTGAACCCTTCACCCATATTCAGGGGCTTGAAGTTTACTAATGATGAGAAGAGTGCTAGTCCTCTATCAATAAAAAATGGTGAAGGGATAAAGTCATTAGAGCAGGAAGAATTATAGTCGTTATCGGAGGAAAATAATATCAAATAGGAAAATATTGGATTAAAATAATGTTGGTTTAAGGGGGCTTGACCCAAGTTCAGAGTTTACTGCACATCAAAAAAACCCTCAAGCACTAGCGCTTTCGGCAATGACCTAGCGCTTTCGGCAATGACCTACAAGAATATTGCGGTCTCACCCAAAGCAGTTATGGAAAGTTGTAGAACCAAGTTTCTACAACCAGAGGAATATCCGTGTTGTGGCGCCTGATTATTTCCTTGTCTTATATCTATCTACATCTTCGCAGACATGAATAACTTCGCACTGGTGATTAACTTCACAAATATGTACTTAATACATAAATGTAACAAAGAACAATATAACATGTATTCTTCCACATAATTTAGTAAAAAGCATGCGTGATGATGTTCACGACAATAGATAATGAACACAGAAAGATGCACAATACTTCACCAAAACTTCTTCTTTATTAAAAAGGATCTTCAATAGATACACTTCATCAAGGCCTCCACGCACTCAGTTACGAGGCCTTCCCAAAAATACAGACTCAAAAAATATGATAAATTATGAATCCTATCTATGCTTAGCTTAGTTTTGACAAATTATTTTATCTTATTTATATAGACTTCCTTAGTATAGGAAAATTCTCCACATATCATGGTTTCGACAAAAAAATGGACTAATACCCTAAATGTGTTATAAAATAAGTGGATTTTGACCCACCCTAAAGCCCCTAAACATTGTTTGATGAATAGAACTTCGCCAACTCCCCACACTCCACTCCTCAAAATGTGGAGTCTTTGACCAAAAATTGGACCAAATTTAGTTGTGCCCAAAAGGCCCCCAACACCCACCCATGACTCGTCCGGAGGCACTCGGTTGTAGTTTCCTTGATTTTTGCTACAATTTTGTTGTAGAGTACATTATACTGATGGACTATCTCTACCATCTTTTTCTCCTCTCGAAGTGCCTCCTCCAGCAATGCCCATGTTGTTGGGCCAGTAACCTTCTATAGTATTTATGCCTCCATTTTTGGCAACTATTTGAGCATTTTGTCCACGACATGAAAATGTTTGATGGTTTCATCCTGCCATGGTTGAGTGCTCCCTTGAAAATTTTTCTCCTTCCTCCAAAGATCATCTATCTGATTTTGGAGGTTCTTTACTTCAGTAATAATAGCGAGCTTCTACAAGACTGGTAGGTATTTTATAGCTACCAAGGTCTCCTCGCATTGCTTCTACTTCACCTGTAATTCCTCCTCAATCTTTCTATGTTTTGATCCTCCTGTATTGGGGTCCAAATCTACTTCGTGTCATCAAATAAGTTTTGGCAGTACACCACTATGTCTGAGATGCGTTTCGATGCTTTAAGTCTTTCTACCTCTGCTCCCACACTTTTGGTGGCGTGGTTGGCTGCAGCCTTACTTCCAACTCTGATATATGTACGTCATACTTGAATTTTATCTTTTTTAGTGATCTAGGTCTAGGTGTGACAAAGGACCCTTCCAAGACCTTTTACTTTTTTGATGTGTTAGATTGCATTTTTAAAATAACATAAAAGAATACATATACATGTTGTAAATAAGAAGACGCATGACAATCATCAACAACATAAAAATAACAATATGTTGATAACGATGTTCATCCAAGAGGGGCTACGACTTCAGGCCCCAGTGTCAAGATGGTGTAGGCCACTGCACTCAGTGTTGTCAATAGTGATGATGTACATAAGAGGTGAAGTCACTATCATACAAGGAAACTACCCTCACACAGGAGTGGCTCTAAGAGATGTTCTACTACAGGAACCCTCGGTCAAAAAATGACTCCTATCAGTATGACATAAAACTCTTGCATGATGATAATGAGCATCTCACTGACATGGCATAAAAATGATTGCATTGCAAACATACATGGTGACACATGAGTATCCCATCAACATAACGACAAAGGGATCTCAAGCAAGACATGGCACCAAGTACATCCCACACTTAATTCTGCGTCACATCAAGCAGGAACCATGAAACAAGTAAGAAAACAAGATCCCACATCAAACATCAATAGGGTTCTCTGCAACACAATGTGTAGCGAAAGAAGTACATCAATGCACTGCATATACCTCACATCCTAAGGTCATCTCAAGAAAAGGATGTCAAGTTGTTGAATCTGGTCATACCATCAATCTCGTGTCATTGAACCTCATGAAAATGGCTACTCGCACATGAATGCTGACACCTGCAATCCACTTTGACAAGTGGCCAGAAAAAGAAATGAGAAAATGGAAAATTTGAATGCACCATCAGATTTGTGGCATTGAATAGTGTAAAATAAACTGTCGAATTTCTGAATACTAAGAAAGTGGAAATCTGAGGCTCAAGTAATCTTTTAGATTTCCCCTAGATTCCTCAAGGATTCCCTCCTTCGGGTACTCTGCAAATCTACTACTTAGATCAGGAAATTGACTGTGCGATCAGGTTAATGTCATTGAGAGGTGTAAGCTTCACATAAAATTTGTCCAATTTGGACATTGCAAAAATTTCACCCTCTTGAGAATTTCACTCAATCATGGTTCCACCTGCAATAAATTAATTAAAAAAATTATAGCCTTAGTTTCTGTGCCCACTCCTGGTTCCTCCATGCTATAGGTCCACTGAAAAATGAGGTTTATATAAATTTCCAGGTGGATATTCCGATGTGGGGTTGGTTGGTGTAGTGGTTAATTTAAAATTTTGTTGAGGAGGGGTAGGGGGATCAAATCTTGCCCCTACTTTTTATAGGATGTAACTGTTAAAAAAAAATTGAAACGGGGGCAAGTCCACCGGTCAGGTGGCCCGCTCCCTAAAACTCTGTGGCATGTGTTTAAAGGGTGTGGAGGGGCAGCGGGGTTGACAGCCCCTGCCCCACCATATGTGGAGTTTGTTATATGAGGGCTCTGGGGGTGGTGGGGTCATGGCTGCCCACCCGTTAATTAAATATTCTTTTGTTTTTGGTGGTTGAGGGAGGGTCGATGGGGGTCATGGTCTATTGGCCCATAATTAGTATATTTTTTTAATATAGTTTGGGATTCGATGACAGTGGTGGGATTCATGGCCCGCCACCATTTCTTTTATATATATATTTTTTATTTTAAAAAAAATTAATAGCCCTTTTAAATTCGAAAAATGACCAAAGGAGACAAATTAACCAAGCCACAAGTTCACCCAAAGTTGGCAAGATTCTATCTACCAGAAAACTTCCAAATTGTGTCTCCATTAAGCTTGCCCTGTCAACAAAATTCAACCAAAACTTTGACTATCTCGTTCTCCCTCATACTATCTTGGATTGAAGAATCGTTCACACCATTGCGATCAGGATGACGAGATCTACGTTGTGGTCCTGGTTCAAAAGAATTCTGATCATTTTGATTTTCGAGCTTCCATAAGCCCTCTTTGTCCTGTGTGTGTCTCTAGAGCAACCTAGATCATTCAGTGTATTATTTTATTCCTTGATCGCGAGGGCAAGATTCATGAAATTCTCTAATGGTGGTTCCTCCTCATCGATCTTCACATTCAGTACTGTGCTCCAAGTATCCTTGATGGATTTTTCCAACTATTATTGTTGTTTATATGCATTGTCTCTATTCTTAGCCACCTACTCTAGCTCCTTCTTCAGCGTAACTTTCTCCTTTTCCACATATATCATCAATGTTGAGGTTCATTGTTCCCGCTCCTACAACTCAGTTATTAAACTTTGATGGAATTCGTGCTGCACCTAAATGGGTTGAATGACAATATTTATGTTGACAATATTCCATTCTTTAGAATGTTCTTTGTCCTCTGGTGTGTATGACTATAGTGCCTTAGTTGGCATTTGCAAAATTATGAAGCTGAATTATGTTTCTATTCTTCACTCTACCTACAACGGCTGAGTTATTTATTCTAGTTGTTTTGTTATTTGTGGAAATGCCTTCAGTCCTGCGATGCACTGGTGTACCTCAGGCAAGATCATTCTATAGTGATCTTCAATTTTGTCCTATTTCTCCACTGTGATTTGTTGGACCATTTATCCAATTTGATCGATGCCCCCATTAGTGAGGACAATTCCTTCTATGCCCCTAGACTGGATCTTGGAAGTGGCAATAGTGGCATTGGGCTCCGCATCAATGATTTGCTTCTCTTTGCCCTTCCCCTTGTCAGGTCCTGACTCAGGGTTGGAACATGCATCTTATTTTGAATCCTTTAACTCAACCACCAATTACTGCTTGATCTAACACTCACTTTTGTTGTGAGTGGGGCTCTTATGGAACTCACACCACTTTCCTGTGTCCTTCTTTGGCTTCGTGGTGTTGTTCTTTCCTTGCGGCTTTGACGGGTTGCCTTGGGTCACCTCACCTTGGCCTTGTACTTTCATCTTTGGATTTGCAGATCTAAAGTCTCTCTTCTTTTTTTTAAACTTATGCTCAATTTTGATAACGTATCGGTATGCCATGTTGAGCGAGGAGATGTTCAGGAACTCCATCTCTTCATGGATGTATCTATGTAGGTAGTCGTGGTATTTGAGTACCAAATGTAGCTCAGAATCCTCGATACCCAACTATGTGAAAAGGGTATGAAAAATGTTTGTGAACTCCAACACATCTTGGTACCTTCCCTGCCGTAGCATGGTCCACTTTATGTATCTATCCTCATAGCTTTTGATAGGGTAGTACTGCTCCTTGACGGCATCTTGGAATGAATTCCAATTGGGTGCGGCTAAAAATAGTTAGAATGTACTTTCATCCTTATCCTCACATTATGTTTCCCACCAGTCCTTGATGTGGGGGGTTGCTCTGACAAGAGCAAAAATAATATTTCTCGACTGGAAAAATCATGAACAGACTTAACCATTTATTGATGGCATACATGTCTATCTAACCCTCAAATATGGGGATTTCAAAATTAACTTGCACCTTAAACAGTGTGGCGTTTCCAGAGTAGCTATGGAAGCCAATGCGTCGCCCCTAGGTAGACGCTGAAGGATCTAGGAAAAGTTGTCCATCATCACTTTCCTTTGTCACTCAAGGGATTTTTTGAGAAAGATTTTGATACGATCTCCTGCGCCCTTGTCTTTATTTTCATCAACCATGGGAGGCCATCGGGATTTGCGGGGCTGGTCTTGCAAAGGTTCGACCAGTTCAAGCCCTAACTCATTATATCCCGACCTCGTTGGGTACACGCAAAAAAAAACAGAGAAAAGTAGACCGCTCTGATACCACTGATCTAGATTTAAAAAAGAACACAAAAATTTACAAATATAACCATAAACACAGAGATGCAACAAAAATAATACTTCATTTGATTAATGTAAAATATTGAAATATGCTTACAAACAAAAATGGAAATAAACCAGCTAAAGCGATTGTAGCTTATCTCTGAGAAGATATGTGGTGGCTACATGCCTCTGAACTGTGCTACAATGAGGCTCAAAGGCCTATTTATTATTGAGAAATAATGGAAAACCATAAACATCCAAAAACCTAACACTAGGAGATGAAACACCAGATTGTGGGCCCTGTTTTACATAAATTGGTAGATCAACTTCTTGGGGTCGTAACTTTGGCACCCGATCTCCATTTGACGCGTACAACAGTTTGTTAGAAATAGTTTTCTAATCACTACCACTTTGGGAAGAGCAGTATCGGTCCATAGACCCATGTTGCTCCCATATTTCCCAAAAAATGTTGTTTAGGGCCTAAAAATGACTACGGAAGTTCAAGACTCGAAAAACTGCTAAAAATCGTAAACTATGCTACAATTTAGGAAACTGAAAACCTGAAAGAGAGTTGTGGGGGTCCAAGTGGGATAGGTGGGTGGCCATCAACATCCACCTGGGTCATTTAGCTGACAAGATGTTTGCGGAAAAATGCACTCCTTGGTCATCTATGGAATTGATATCATATCCCTGTGACTTCTTCACTAGTCCAAACCTTTCCTTCATCATTTGTGCCATCTCCTTGTGCTTATTTTGACCCACAATTTCTTTTTCAGGGTCTCTTTTATGATGACACAATGTTGTGATTCATATGATTCACATCTCATCGATCAAGATTGTCGTCCCTAGAGAGATGCATCCATCATGTACCAGTGCAAGGAATTATTGCACAAAGATTGTACTAGATGTGCTTTGGCCAAAGTGTGGCACATTCAGCATATTCAAGATGCCTTCTCTCTACAATGCTACAACCCATTTGTACGAATCTAGCCTCATGACTCCACTTTCTAGTATCGAACATGCTTAAGATATCTATTTGGTTCAAATTGTGGGTATTTCCTTTGATTGTTAAAGTCCCAGTATTCCATCTTCAACTGAGGGATATTCCCCAACACTTCACCATCAAACGGTACTTCTTCTGGAAGTAATGGAGTGTACGTGGCAAACTTTCCCTCATTTACCTCCTTAACCAGCTTGGTGTTCAGTTTTCTTGGTGGCTTGTAAAGTGTGAGCACAATGGGAGTCTCTTCGTCCCCTATCTCCATATGGTGAAATTCAGCCTCCTTGTTGCGGGATTTTATCCCCTAAGGCTCGTGGGTGGAACCCTAGCAGACTAAGCTAGAAAAAGCTATTTCTAAGGTGAGAAGGACGTACCTCAGGTCCTACGTTTGGGTAGTTCTTGAAGGGTGCAAACCCTTCTTCACGTCCCTTTCGCTCCTTTGCCCTGCCAAAACAACAATTCCAAGGAATGCAGAAGTATATGGACAAAGATTCACATGAAAATCATCTTTATGTTATACCAGAAAGGAGTTAGTTATAAACTTTTAGACATCCATTCATACATGAAATTCAAACATGAACATCATTAACATAAAGAAAGAAGCATATCAGGAACAAGACGTGTTTCTTTATTAGACAAATAGAATAGTACATAAAAGAGAAAAATCATCTGAACCAGTTCTGTAGGCTCAAAGCTCAGCCTCCTTCTGGATCCGTCCCGCCTCAAGCCTCTAGTAGGTCTCCTTCCAATACTCACTCCAAGATTTCATAACTAAGGGATGAACATCCAATCACAAGGAAACAAGGGTTTCCTGTACAAAATGGGGGAAGTGCAGAAAGAACAAGGGTCTTCAGACCTGATCAGGGGGAAAAACTCAGTATAATAACCTTGCTCTATATTCTCTCCTCCTTTAGGCCTTCCCTTTGGTGTCTTTTTATACCAATTCCAAAGTAGTTTTTTAGTTAGGAATTGGTTGGGGACAGTTCAGGCCACAGGCACTAACAAGTGATCAGCAGGTAAAACCCGCGATCTCCACCCGAAAATAAGGAGTTTTATAATTTTCTAAGTGTTTTAATACATATACGCGGGTTGGGTATATATGAACCCGCGTACACACGCATTTAACTCAGGGCAATGTCACATACAGGGAATAAAACAATGTTTTTTAGATTATGGACCAGGTCTGGAAGGAGGGGTTGCCCTAGGCCATGAGTGCAGCATCACAAACCATAATAGTGAGATTTGGAGCTATAACAGATGCCCCCTAATATATGAGGTCAGAAGGGGTACATGATGGCCGAAATATATTAAGAAAGTACTTGGAAAGGAAACCTGCCAAAAGCTGAGGAGTACTTCACCGGAAGTCAGCCTGCCAAGCCACAAAAGAAGATCAGAAAGAAACACCGTCTGAGGCGAGCATACCCATGCTTAGAGAAATCAAAGCATTTCCGCATATCAAGTACAAGCAGATCCACTAAGTATACAAGTATAAATGACTGGAAAATACATAATGGATCATCTGATCATCATCGAACAAGTACATGTCTGAATATCACATATAAACTGTCAATGATGCTGGAAGATACAACAGATCACTAATATCAAAGACTGATCCCAAGAGGTACCAACTGAACATGATGGATAAGGATGGTACTGTACTGCAAACTCAGGTGCCAGCATATAGAATGTCGCCATGAAAGACTGCAACATATAAGGTGGAATGGTATCGACTAGCAGTAACAGGAGCAACTGTCAAGTGAACCAATGAATGCTGATACAACCTGAGGTCTTCACCGACCTCCGTGGTACATTTCTACACCATGGGAATAAATGATCTGAAGTCGACCATGTGAGAAATCGTTTGATTACCGGTCATTAATGTATACCGTTAACAAACGCGAGACTACTCACCGATAATGATAATGAGCGTTAAGGTACCCAGTACAAACTAACAAGCGTGAATAAATGAGCTGGAGTCGAACACCTGTAAGAATCTATCGATCAGGAGACAATGATGGTTTCCCACTGTCGATAGCGAAGGATCTGCCACTAATGACTGCAAACCCCAAGGTACTGCCAAATGGACTCTAGATCTTTGCCCAGAGCAATGAGTCGAAGTCGATAGGGAAAGATCCGCTAGAAGGGAGGCATTAAGGCATCCTTCATCAATCTAGCGCGAGTGTAACCCGTAGGCCAATAATGTGGAAGGAATCAGATGAAGAAAGATGTAGTAATCGAACCGAGGTACGTTTCTGGCGTACACAAGATGTAGCTAGTGCACAGCAGAAATCCTCTGAACCAACCAATAATGAAAGCTGACACAGAGGCGGGATATCCACCAATAGGGTCAAATGGAAACCAAGGTACTGCACGAATCCCAATGTGTGATAATGTAAGCTAACGTTGAACACAAGGGAAACCACTCAGTCAAAGACCCATGATACTGATCAATGTTGAGCACAAGGTAACCTATCAATAATGAAAATAGGGCCAGGGTGCAACTCTAGGGCTTCCCTCAGAGCAAGATGTCGTCGTCGATAAGGACAAGACCCACCAGCAAGAAGTCAATGGGGACCTTCTCAAACCAGCACGAGTAGAGTACTAATATAACTGATGTGATGTAAGACATGATACTGACAACCGGGATGGCCGACTGAAAAATGAGTCAAGAGACACCGCAGAGAGGCCGACTCAGGCTAACTTCCCTTGAACAAAAGCACAACTCAATGTGACTATGGCAGCATATGATGAATCTGTATAAGTTCGTCATGCAGGAGGCATGAACGAACCCTCCATATGATTGGAAGAGATAACCAATCGGGGGAGAACTGACTCAATAAAAATGGTTAAGGCGAACCTAAGTCAAAATAAATCCCACCCAAACGGAGGAGACTTTGCTTTGAGTGCTTTGTTCAAGGGCGACACGACTGACTCTAGCTGCCAATAATAGGTGGAAATACTGTCCCGTTCCCGCTCTTTTTGGAATTTTTAATTTTTTTGTCTTTTTCTGTTAAGCTCGAAAAAGAATAAAAGAATGCTATGGTATAGTGAAAAGGACGAGTGTCAGTGAAACAGATGATCTAGTTCCTGGGAGGGGAACATTCCTATGCTCAATGCAGGGAGGCGAAAACTGGTCGATGACACTCAAAGGTATGTCCTTTCCACGGGTCAAGGTATGTCAAGTTGCAGAGGTTAAAGGTATGCAAGGTTGATTTTTGCAGACATCATGGTCAAAAGTTGGCTTAAACACGAGTCCAGTGAAGCCGACTCTAGGCCAAAAGGCGCAAATGGTCAACATGCAATGCAGCAGTAAAACTCAACACAAAGGAGCCTCTAGGGTATAAGGCCAGAACAAAGCGAAGAAGCTAAGAGAAATGAGTCTTCAACGCATAAGTCATGGCGGGGCTATAGAGGACTCCTGAGCCTACTCAAATGAAGCAGCATGGGCAACAAATGTCAGTGAGGTGCTAACTACGATGCCCATGTAAAGGATGGCTCTACCATCATGTCATGATTTAAAAAT
>APFE031517239.1:3897-34603 GCA_000404065.3 Pinus taeda
CAAAAGCTTCTATTTCACTAATCCTTTTTATAAAGTTGTCAGATTCAATTTCCAAAGGTTTTAATTACACTATAGAGTTGAGTTCTGGGAGAGTTGTGATTCATATTGTTAAGTATAGAAGCTATGACACTTGAATGAAGACAAGCATAGTAGAAGTATCAGACTCTGTTATAAGCTTACCTGCATATTATAAGGGACTTGGTTGGATTTTTTATAATTTTATGAACAAGTTCCATGTCGTGGAAATGTGAAAAAAACTGTGATATTGCCACCATGTGGCTCTTGTCATATATGGTTTTATACTTTTTCAAAAAATTCTCTAAGAGTTCACAAAGCTAAGATTCACTAGGACTTTACAAAGTTTTATTATTTAGTGAAAGACTCGCCAAGATCTTACAAGATTTTATAATTGAGTAAAATATTCGCCATGTCTGGTGAGAGATTCACCAAAAAATTATATATACATATTATATTATTGTTAAAATCGCCTTCCATTTTTCCTATATACCATGGAGATTCGCCCATTTATTGTACATATAAATTTAGGGGGTTCTTAAAATTTTCCCGATAATAATATGGAAAACACAATATCAATTGTTTTTCATAGAGAAAAATAATAAGGAAAATATCTCTATATTATCACCCTCTTATCATCCCAACAATGAATGTGGGATAAGGAAAGATAATTCTTTTTCCTATTATATCTTATCAGCCCAACTCTCATATATAATTTATAAGAAAAGTGAATAGGAAGTGGGAGATTTATCTAATATTTCTAAATTAATCACAAATGGTTCATTAATAAAACTTTTTATGCTAAAAAAATCTTTCACTAAATTAGAGAAAAGTGAAAAATATAAAATCAGTAAAAACAATAAATCACAACTAAAATATAGAAATATTCACATTTATATATACATAACTATATGAAAACACATTTTTTATAGGGTAATGGTTACGTGACAATTATTTATATAATTAAAATAGCCTATAGAAAGATTCACATTTATATTTACATAACTATATGAAAACACATTTTTTTTAATAGGGTGATGGTTACATGACAATTATTTATATAGTTAAAATAGCCTATTTCTCAATGTTTAAATAAAAAATAAAAATTATTATAATATAATTATTAACTTTTAATTATTTATTTGATTATATTTTTCACATTCCAAATACAATTACAATAGTATATATTTATCTCGAGCCAATAACTCTCTACATGTTCATTTGAGAAATAATCATAAGTAAAAACAATATAAAATGAACCCACAAACAAATATTTATTATATTTCCTTTTAATTATTGTAAGTTACTATAATATATTAACTTAATATGAATATAATATATTAACTTAATATCATATTAGTAAAGGGTAACGATGTGGAGTGGTGAAATTAGTAACTAAAAATGTGTTATAGAATTGCCTTGCCTAAGATTAGCAAAGAGAAACGATGTGGAGTGATTAAATTAGTAATTAAAAATATGTTTTAAATTTGCGTTACCAAGATCCTTACCTCTTAGTAGTATCCCTTTGTTACACGGGAATAGATTACATTTTCATGCTTATAATTTTTTATTTAAAAAAAAAAAATATTTTTATTTCATAAAATTTATGTTAGAATTAATGGAGATTAAGTAATTATTGTTACGTAGTTATGATTGTGTTTTTCTTGGATGTTTAGTTCTTATCATTCACAGAGTTGATTTACTATCCCTAACTAAGTGTATCTATTTATTATTGGAGTTTAATGTGAAGCCAAAGTGGCATATTTGCTTGTAGGAGCTCCTGGTGATCCGCACCTGTAAGCTCCTCCTTTGTTGTTTGCCAATTCATGGCTTCCATGTGCAACTGTTGACATGGTATCAGAGCTGCAGGAAGGATAGGTCTATATGGTGAGTTGAGGAACACTACATCATCGCGTGGGGACTGAAGAGTAATCATGCCGATACTCTTGGAGACTACGCTCATTTTAATTTTCTGCACCATCTCTGGATTTTGGTGTACATCAACAATCAGTTGCGGATCCGAGGTCAATATTTGCGATGATTGTGCTGCCTGCGTTTTTTTAGGCTGCATGTGCTTGGAAGTTGCGTGGAAAATGGTGGACTGTGTTTTCTTCCAAGGATGCTACCTGTAGAAGGAGGAGATCACTCGAGCCTTGCCACGTGAAGGAGCCAGTCGAGGAGCCCAGCCTAGCGCGTGAAGGAGTCGGTGGGCGTGTTGGATGGCTTGTGGTTGATCGCTGAAGAGGAGTGCAATAAGCAAAAAAATTGCGTATTGTGTAGTCTGCTAGGGTGAAAGGAGCTCCCACCAGCCTATAGGAGGCCTGCGTCGAGAAGGAGGAAGAAGTCCGCGTGTTTTTTTGTTGGCTGCGTAGCTGCGTGGAGGCCGAATCTCCCAGTTGCTGTGTGAGAGGACTGTGTGGTGGATGCATGCAGCCAGGCATGCCTCTAGACCTGTGTGGTGAAGCCAAGAAGGATCTGTCATTTGGCTGTGTGGAGGAAGGCATTGGATCCTATGTGGAAGCAGTGGGCGCTAGACCTGCGTCGAAAAGTAATGCTAGCAGAGTAACAAGGAGTACGCTGCAGCAACGTTCAGGAGGCCGCGTGATTGGAGGAAGCCCGCTGGACCTGCGTTTAGTTGGAGAAGCTTGACAGAAGGTCGCGAGGCAGAGAGGAGTTCACCCAGCCTTGCTGCGTGGGCTGCCTTCGAAGCTGATTGCCAAAGTTGCCAGTTGGACCTATTGTTCAGATATTTTTTTTTAATTGAAGTTTTTTTTTTCAAAGCTTTAATTTAAAAAAAATAAATTATGTGGATTATTTTTTAATTGGAGGGCTCCGTATTTTAATAAAAAGAAAGGGGGTGCATATTTTTTCTTTTAAGAGAATTTGGAGTGATCTTTAAAAAAAAAAAGATCTAGAGTTCCTTTGAAATTTGAAGAATTATTATTATTCAGGGCAATTGTTTTTACGAAGGAAATTCTCAGTGATTAGGGTATTTTTTTTAAACATTTGAGGGTTGCTTAAATTGTTGAATATTTTATTCATTCAAGATGAATAATCAAATCACTGAAGCTTATCTCTATGAGAGTAATAAGCTTGATGGTTCCAATTATACAAATTGGAAATTTAAGCTCCAGATTCTGCTTGAGGGACAAAATGCCAATGGCATTGCCGCCAGTGATGAAGTCAAGCCGACTACTGCAATTGGTGGATCGAATACAACAATTCAAGACTGAGAGAAAAGGAAGATGAAGGCAAAGGTGCTACTTAAGTTATCACTCAAGGATTGCATCACCCCTCACATTCAGGATTGCAACACAATGAATGACATCTACACAATTCTCAAAGAGATGTATGAGATAAAGAACACCAGTCGAACTTTGTACCTCAAGAAGAAGATTCTCTTAATCAAAATTGAGGAGAATGACTCTGTTTCTTCATTCATATCCCGAATAAAGGAAGTTAAAGATAAACTAACTGATATCGGTCAGACCGTGGCAAATAATGATCTGGTGATAATTACTATGAATGACATGATGGATAATTATCAGATGTTTATAACTAGATTGAATGCAAGAGAAAATCCTCTAGGCTTTGAAGAGCTCACTGGAATTTTTCTACAAGAAGAGGAAAGGAGGTTGTCTCTCAAACCTCAAAATCCAGATCTTGCATTAATGACAAAGTTCAAGCCAAAGGGGAAAGCAATGGCTGATCACGAAAGGCAGCGCATCATGAAAAAGGAAACCATAAGGTATGACCTCGCATAAACATGACTCTGCTCCTAAATGCTTTTATTGTGGTAAGATAGGCCATATTACTAAATTTTTCCATAAGAAAAAAGCAGATGGGGAGAGGTACAAGCAGAGAAGACATGCAGGTCATTTGGCTGATGCAGATGCAAATCAAAATCAGGATGTCAGATTGTTTATGGCAGAGGCTGAGACTGCTTTAGCTACTGAGGAGGATGAATCAGATATTTTGTTCATAGATTATGGAGCTTGCTCACATATGACAGGTAAAAAGCAATGGTTCAAAATTTTTAGAGAATCCAACACTGGAGTAAAAGTATACCTTGGAGATAATAGAGGGTATGAGATCAAGGGACATGGAGATGTTCTTGTTACTCTGCCTGATGGAAAGATCAGTAATATATTTGATGTGTGGTATGTTCTTGGTATTAAGAAGAATCTGATTTCTGTATCAAAGATTACAGATCAAAATCTCAAGGTAGAATTCTTTAAATATCACTGTATTATTAAAGACTTGTTGGACCAGATGAAACCTATTGCTACAGGTATTCACATAGGAGGACTCTACAAACTGGATGTGAAAAGTACACCATAGAAAGCATTGATGTCTTCGGATAAGTCTGCTGAAAATTTGTGGCATCAGCGACTTGGGCACATCAATTTCAATGACCTTCTGTTGCATAACAAAGGTATGGTAGATGGTCTTCCTGTTTTGAAAAAGTTGTATATTGATTGTGAAGCATGTGCATTCAGTAAACACCATAGAGATAAGATAGGAAACAAAGGGATATACTCGAACTTGTACACACTATGTGGCCTGATGCAGACAAGATCGTTAGGTGGGGCCTACTACTTTTTAATCTTTGTTGATGATTGTACAAGATTCACATGGGAATATTTTCTTAAACAAAAGAGTCATGCTTTTGAGTATTTCAAGCAATTCAGAAACATGATTGAGAAGCAGACAAGAAATTTCATCAGGATTCTTTGATCAGATCAAGGCAAAGAAGTCAAGAAAGGGGTTTTCATAAAATACTTCAAAGAGCATGGGATACAGCAACAATTTACAACACCTTACACTCCTCAGCAGAATGGAGTAGCTGAGAGGAAAAACAAAACACTGGTAGAGTGTGCTCGCAGTATGTTGAAAGGTAAGAATCTAACTAATGGTTTTTGGGCAGAAGCTGTCAATACTGCAGTGTATTTGAAGAATAGGAGTCCCACTAAAATTCTTGATTATAAAAATCCTTTTGAAACATTGTCTGGCTTCAAGCCTGCAATGAGTCACCTTAGAGTATTTGGTTGTAAAGCTTTTGTGCATGTTCCCAAAGAGAACATGAAGAAATTAGATTCAAAGGCCATTAAATGTACCTTCATTGGATACTATAGTGGGTATAAAACTTATAAATATTTGATCCTTCTACTCACAAGGTGTTTGTTAGTAGAGACGTAGTATTCCATGAACAGGTTGACGAAGGAAATCCTGTTCAAAACAATGAAGAATGGCATGTACCTTTACTTTCAGATGAGGATAGTGAAACAAGGATCAGTCAGCAACAACAACAACAACAACATCAGCAGGATCAAGAGGAAGAAATTGAGTTCATTCCATAAAGAGAAGAACACAACATAATAGTTGAACCTCCACCGCTCAAGAGATCGCGCTGGTCGAAACAATTACCAACTCGATATAGGGATTGTGCGCTCATGATTGGTATGTTAAACATTGCAAAACCTTCTAATTTTTATGAAGCTAGTAAGAGTTCTGAATGGAAGGAAGCAATGAAGGAGGAATATGAATTTATTATTAAAACAATACTTGGGATCTAGTAAAGCTTCCTCATGGTAAACAACCCATAGGTTGCAGATGGTTATTTAAGTTGAAATTTAAAGCAGTTGGGTCTATTGATAAGCATAAAGCAAGGTTGGTTGCAAAGGGGTATTCCGAGAAAGAAGGTATTGATTTTGAGGAAACATTTGTCCCTGTTGCAAAACTAAATACCATTAGACTAATTATTGCTTTAGCCACTAAGCATCATTAGAAAATACATCAATTAGATGTTAAATCTGCTTTCTTAAATGATGATTTAAAAGAAGTATACTTAGTGCAACCTGAGGGGTTTGTTAAGAAGGGAGAAGAGCACTTAGTATGTAGATTAAAGAAATCTTTATATGGTTTAAAGCAGGCTCCTAGATCCTGGTACAAAAAAATTGATTCATTTTTCCTCATACATGGTTATAAATGGAGCAAAAATGATCCCAATTTGTATACTGTGTCTAATGATGAGGGACAGATAGTGTTGGTTTCTTTATATGTAGATGATCTGATCATGATAGGGAGTGCAGACAATCTCATTGAAGAAATCAAGCAGTGGTTATCACAGAAATTTGAGATGAAGGACCTTGGAGAAATGCATCACTATTTGGGTCTAGAGTTTGGAAAGATTCAAACCAAACTTTCTTGTCCCAGAGTAAGTATGCTAAGAGTTTGTTGACTAAATTTAAAATGGATGAGTGTAACGCTGCATTTGTGCCTTTACAACAAAACAACAAACTTCAGGTGGATGATGGTTCGAAATATGCAGATGCAATATTGTACACACAGTTGGTTGGTAGTCTTATCTATTTAACTACAACGAGACTAGATCTACCCTATGCAATGAGTGTTTTGGCTCTATTCATGACTCGACCTCATGAGAACCATTGGATTGCAGTGAAAGAAGTGTTGAGGCATCTGCAAGGAAATTCAGACTTTGGTATTTTGTATTCTGACTCATTTGATGTTAGTTTGACAGGTTATACAGACTCTGATTGGGCAGGAAATTTAGATGATAGAAAATCAATTATAGGTTACGCCTTCAACATTGAGTCCGGGGTCATCTCTTGGTGCAACAAGAAGTAACATATTATAGCCTTATCCTCAGCAGAAGCAGAATATCAAGCTATGTGTGCAGCAGTATGTGAGGCAATTTGGTTGCACAAACTCCTCCAAGACGCAGGAGAAGAACAGACAGAAGCTACAATTATCAACTGCGATAATCAAAGTTTTATCAAACTGGCCTACAATCTTGTGTTTCATAAAACACTAAGCACATAGACACTCAATTTCATTTTGTCAGGGAAAAAGTGCAGTCTAAAGAGATTTGTGTTGAATATTGTAATTATTGTGATAATATGGCAGATATATTTATTAAGCCTTTCGGAAGATTGAAGTTTGATTTGTTTAGGGACATATTAGGTGTGTTTAGGAACCATTTCTCCATTAAGGGGGAGCATTAGAATTAATGGAAATTAGGTAATTATTGTTACATAGTTATGATTGTGCTTTTCTTGGACATTCAGTTCCTATCATTTAGGGATTTGATTTACTATCCCTAACTAAGTGTATCTATTTATTATTGGAGTTTAATGTGAAGCCGAAGTGATGTATTAATTTGTAGGAGCTCCTGGTGATCCGCACTTGTGAGCTCCTCTTGTGTGGTTTGTCAATTCATATCTTCCATGTGCAACTGTTGACAACTTGTGCAGCCATGGAGAAAATATGACCGATTCAAAACTTGCTCCTTCACTCAAATTTCTTCTCTCTTAATAATCAAGGCTCTTCCGCTCAAATATCTTCCTCCACATAATCAATGTACAATTTTTACCAATTTGATTAAAAAAGCTTCAGATAAGGAATTATTACCACCATTAAACGTGATTAAACGCGACAGTGAACAATGTCGCAAATCCCATCATTATAGGCCAATATTACTGTCACTTCCCAAGCCCATGTCAAAATCAGGTACATACATATATTTAGATACAGTTGGGTTTTTTCGTTTCCTTAATTGGTTGGATCGCTGTTTTATTCGCATGAAAACTCGGTCCCAGTTTTATTGTGACCATTGAATTTCCCTCTTCAGGTTGTGGCGAATAAAGAGTCCAGCCGTGCAGGCTAGCAACATGACATACACAGACATCAGCGGCATCTTGGGAAAGAAAGAAGTAATGAGAGTGGCACGTGGGGGATTATGTATTATGTATGTTTGAGAGCTGTTTCAAAGAAGATTTTTTAAAAAGACAAAAAAAACAAAAACAAAACATGTGATGAGACTATTTTATTCTATGTAAAAATATAGTAATGAACATAGAACTTCACATGGATAACGAAAATCCAAGCCCAACCTCTGTTTTTTGCAACAATGGGCACGTTTTAAGCCATCCCCACGACATCCCTTCCCTTCCTTGGTAGTTATGAAGTTGTTTTCATTGGTTGTGTAATAGGAGGAATTTTATAGTCCAGATATTGCAGAACGTTCTTACCATTGCATCTCCAGTGGTAGCAGCTCTGGTTTTACAGAAATAATATGGTTGTCAAAGAATACCTTAAATTTGTAGCAATATGTGTTCATATATTGCAAGTCAAGGTTCTAGATATCAAAAGCCAGCATGCCTGGTGGCCGTGTAATAATGGACGGGATCAGATAATAATGCTCCTACTATGATTGTTTAACCTACCATATTGTTTGGTGGCCGTTATTAATGGATTGGATCAGATAATAACCCTCCTAAGATCGTTTGAGTGGTTGTTTTTTTTAAAGAAGACGAAAAAAGAGAGGAGGAATTGGTTACCGGCTGGGTTCATAAATTTTGAATACACTGTTTTACATGATATTTCATATCATTATTGTTATTTTATATGGTATACTTTTTTTTCCTTTGGGGATGCAGTTTAAAAAAAATTAGTTGCACAATTTAAGTCATATCATTTTTACCATGTACACACTAAAACCATAATAACACAATAATATAACAGTATAATAAAAGTCATGCCACCGTAATTCATAAACAAACACATAATAGGTTTGTAGCATTTCTTTGTTAAATTTTTTAGTTGATTATGGACCTTAAACATTCCTCCTAGTTATAGATTGTGGTACTCTAGTTCTTTTACTAATCAATCATCCCCTAAGCTAGGCCATGACTCCACTCAGCGTCAGCTTCTTGAGCTAAGTACATGTCTCATACCAAATGTGATAGGGCTAAGGTACCAAATCCAAGAGCTTTCAAATAGTAGGGTCACATCCTCCATGAGCTGTTGTCTCAGCTACTAAGGGATGTTCCAAAGTCCTACAGCTCCAAGAGTTTCATTGCTTTCATGACTCTTCCATGTGCCTTTCCAAACCCTCATACAACCAAGATACCAAACCCGACAACCTCCAATCAGTAGGCTCACATCTTGCATCATCCTCTATTTCACCTAGCTAAGGATGTTCCAGAGTCCTATGGCTCCAGAAGTTCCACTACCCTTACGAGTCTTCTAGTTACCCTTACAAGCTCTTATCCAACTACTGGTGTCCCATACTAATTAATTGTTCACTAAATAAGGGTACCACTAATGAAACATATCCCCCTCTCTTTATCAATTATGTGATGGATCTTGCGGTTCTCATTTCAATCATGTGAATCAACTGAAAATAATGCTCCTTGTGCATTGATTAACTTCTTATTAGTCAAAGCACCGATTTCTCTTAGACTAACCACAAACATTTATTTTCCCTTTAGCTCTAGGCTTAACTCATAATTCCCATGTGCATGTGGTCAATACCATGGGCTTAATGGCAAAGGCGCTTAAGCTTATAACCATTGTCCTTCAGTGTTCTCCCATTATAAATAAGTTTTTGAAAATCCAACTTGCATGTGATCTAGGATCACATGACCAGATATGCCTCTACTTTTTTCTAAGGTCCAAATTGGGGATGATCAATGGTTTGAGAGCTTTTTCTTTGAGAATCAGATATCGTTTCAGGCTATTATATCCAATTTTCATGCCCAGTTGTCACCTTTTGGTTTCTATCCAAGGTTCTAAGCCTGAATTCCCCTTTCACAAGATGACTTTCCAACAAATTTTTATATTCAGAATGTCAAAGTCAAATACAATAAATCAAATGCCTCCAGACCCATATTTTGGGGACCATGGCACAACAAAAATTTAATTAAAAAATATAATACTTACCTTGCTCATGATGGGTCCCACAATGGAGTGATCCAGATGTATCCATATTTAGCATGTATCTAGGTGATTTTAACAATGACACTTATGTTGTGGACCTTGATCTCCTCGAACCCGAATATCTGGCTTGATCCAGTAGTTCAGGAGTTTTAGCAATTTACACCATTTCAAAAAGCTAGATTAACTCGGATCTAGATCTACTCACTTGGGTCCCACTTGAAATATTCTCAGTCTAGGATTCTGGGACGTTTGCAACTTTAAACTTTTTATGTTATGTGCTAGATTTGTTTTGGACTAGATCTAATCCTAGTCAGATGCAATGGTGTCGTGTTCATTGATTCTTCTCACTTTCAATAAAGTAAACCTACAACCACTCAAAATAATTAAACAAAAACATATAAATCCATAAGTTGTTTTTGGCACACTTTCTTCCCTTAGTTGTGATGGGAACAAAAGGGGGTGTCAGGAACTTAAATTCAGTATTTGTTCATTGTAATTTACCAACTATTTAGAAAATCAACTAGCAGACAATATTGTTGAAATATGGCAACAAGAATATTCCATTTTAATTTGTCCTTGAATTAAATTGTGAATTAAAATCGAATATAGTCTTAACAACTACTTGAAAATAATTAATTAATTAATTTTAAATTAATTAGTTGGAGAAATTCAAGTTAGAAGTCTTTCTGAAGTCATGCAAGAGTTATCCCTTAAATTAAGGAGATAAGGTTGAGTTATATTTGAGTTGTAATTATATTTGGGTTGTTGACTTTGTTGGAGGGTTCTTTAATGTTTTCTTGCTTTGGGCCGCTGACAAATCTTTACTGATACACTTTGCTGCATCCTGATACTCTTTGACATTAATTTTGGCTTCGCTTTTGCTCTGATACACTTTGATACTTGAACCGGGCCTCTCTCTTTCTTCTGATACGCTAAAAACTGCAAAATCGGGCCTTTTCTGCTCTTTTCGGCGCAAAAATGGCTGAGGAATCAAAAGATTCCCCAAATATTCCCTAATTTGGCCCATTTCCCGTAGCGATGCATGATTAGCGCTAATCGCGCATCGAAAACTGCCTCAGAATTTCATTCTGGGCCTCCGAAGCCTCAACTTTGCACTTGTGCGTTTTTTTAGCTGCTGATGTCAGCATGACGTCAGCAGTGGGACCCTCTTATACGGTGATGACGTCAGCATGATGACATCAGCAGGGTGACGTGGCAGTACGGCGAGGTGATGACGTGGCAGTACGGTGGCAGGCCAACGCAGGCAGGAAGGGGTGAGATGGCGGCAACTTGGTGGGTGACATGGCGCTTATGTCACGCAAGGGGAGGGCGGTTTCCGGTTTGTGGCGCACCGCTTTTGCGCCTGGGCGGTATTGGCAGGGGGGGCTCCGCCATAGCCGGGAGGGCGACGCGTGGCGGGAGTACGACGGCAAAACCGCCGATCTCCCGGGCGCTAACCTTTGGCATGTCGGTGCACAAAAAGACCCTCCCACCACAGATCTCGGGCTCTGGCGATCAGACGACTGGCGGATAAGATGAGGTGGCGGATGGATAAGGAAGGAGTCCGCGCACCAAATTTTTTCAATTTTTAATTCGGCGGGGGTAGGGAACTTTAGAAAAGTGGGTTTTTTGGGATTAAACATGCGCGGGGTTAAACATTTGAATGCGGGTTTTTAGGAGAAAGGGGCAGAAAGAGGGTTTTTATGCATAGGAGTGAGTCCCAATGCCTTTGGAAGGGGTTTTTATCAACAACATGAGGGTTCTTACTAAGTTTCAGGCAAACTTAGTAATTCCCAAGGGATACTTATGGTTATTTTTCAACCAAGGGGAGGGGATAAGTATATAGGGGAGTTATTAACATAGCTTTTAGTAGGGGAAGGGGGAAATAGATATGGAGCTATATAGTAAAAGTTAATAGTTAATATGACAGGTGATAAGAAAGCGCTAAGTATGTGAATATTAGGCTATTAAGGGGAAAATGATTTATAACGGGAGTATGAATATTCCTTGGGCAAAGCAGATCTTTACCAAGGAAATTGATATGAAAACGATGAACATGAGAGATATCAAGCAGATTTTGACCTCTTTGGGAAGTTAGTGAATGATTTGGGGAAGGAGGAAGAAGGGGGAGTTAGACATGCCTCGCTTGAGTCCTTCAAATGGCCACTTCCTGATAATTGTGACCTGAACAGATATGACACTTGAAAACATGAAATTGATCATAGATCAACATTCTGCAACCTCAAAACTACCTACCCAGCCTACTTACCTAGCATTTTCTCTTCTTTTTGGTTTGGGTGCACTTAGACTTGTAGACCCAACTTTTCAACTTTTTCTTTCTCTGTCCTCCTATCTACATCTACACTTATTTCATCCAGGGGCTGAGATTAAGCTGTTGAGCACCCTTGCTTCTCTACCTATCTAGGAATCTGCCAAGATTGAGTTGTTTGGACAGATGTTAATTCTCTATATTCTAAAACAGGAAATTGAAAACTAGGGAGACCAAGATTAAACTGTTTGGACCTCCCTTTAACCGAAAATTCTTCAAAAATGGACTAGTACATCAAAATTGGAACACATCAGTGGCACTTGAACTGGCACATTCTCCTGGCATCCTTCTTTGGCTTCTGTAGAAAATATGGAACATTGCAATATGCAAAGAATGACATATTTGGCATGTAAAAATGTCAATCACGAAAGATGAGTAACCTGCTGCAGCAGGAGGCTAACAAGTACAACTATTAAAAATATTAATGTGGTTGATAGAGCTAAAGGTTTCATAAATATAACAAAAAACGTTATTGCAACATGAAGAATGCCTTACTAATATCATGGTGGCTTCACTCAATGAATCTCTTACATATCACGTGGCATACTAAACAATACCCATAATTTGACTAGATATTGGAAAATACTTCTAAAAATCACATTATTTAACAGTCTACCAATATAAACCCAATACACCATCCCAATTAAAAAAAACCCTACTTTCATTAGATATTGTAGGTATCCATTTTTTCTTTAACATATTTTTATGCTCCTATGTATTTTTCATTAACTTTGAGCTCTTTACCCCCTATATATTATGTCATTTTTTCCTCAATATATATCCCCCAATATGAACCCATGTGGTATGGTATTGCTCTCCCAGTGAAGCCCTCGTGACTAATGCACCCATTTACCTGATTAACCATGTATATAAAAGTTATGGGTCGGCTTTAACTTAAGAAAAAAAAGAATTATAAATGAATGTTTTAACTAATAATGAAGCTCATGACTAATGCACATATTTACCTAATTAACCATGTATAAAAAGGTTATGGGTCAAATTTAACTTAAGAAATAAAAGGAATTATAAATGAATGTTATAAATAATAATGGCCAACTTATCATGAAGGAACTTCCTGGAATTGGAATAATCTCAAATCCCTAGGAAATTGGTTGGTGGGGAGACATATAACACAACCACATTAGTGAATCTCATTGATTGATATATGTAGAAGGCGTATAATTATGATTATTATTAAAAAATAATATTACTACTATTTTAATTAATATCATATCATGAGACAAATATCATGATAACATGTCTAATACATGCATCATCCATCTAATAAATGTGAAACCAAGATAAAATACTTTAATTTACTTGTTTTACTATGCATTTAACCAATACTAAGCATAAATATCCATGAAAAGATATCAAATCCACATCCAAGAAGTCCCCAAGTGAGTCATTCAACCAATGCTCCATAATGAATAGGAGAAAAAAAATGTAGTGCAAGATATGTGTGTCTGTTAATATTTGCAATGATAAAATGAACTAGGCACTCATATATTTATATGAGGGAAACCAAGTGCTTTATCTAAATTAGAATAAAATCCCATAAAACATGAAAATCCATGATACAAGTTAGATAGGTTATTAAGACGACCCCTGATATAGCCTCAAACGTGAAATTACAATGAAATAATGTGAGAAATACCCTAAAAAAGGCCACATATATGGGCGTAGAGGCATACAAGGATGACATCATCCTAAAAAGATCATCTCTCCAATAATAAGGTAAATAAATGGTCCAAGGGGAATCTCTCCTCATTAAATGTCATGTCTCATCATTAAAACTACTATCCCAATCCCAATGTTATCCTCCTCAATCCCACATCGTGCAAGTAGGTGCCACATCATCATCAATGAGCAAAACCCTAGCTCCAATGGGAAACATCCAAAGTGTTTAAGGTGGATGAGCATCTCATGGTGTGGTAAAATCATCATCAAGCCCAACATTCATCATCTAGTGTGCAATGTCCAAGGTATAGTGGAATTCCCTTCAAAGGTTGTGTCACCAACATTCAAGAGGTATGAGTGAAGCATCAATATCCTCCAAAGGACTATGGATCATCATTAAATGAAAGCTCTAAATAATCAATAGGTGTGACTCATAAGTGATATGGTCTAGGGTGTACTTCATGAGTGTTGTCATATTCTTATACATGGATTATGCAAGAATATTATCCATGAGTGTCTTTCTTGAGGAAATTCTTGCATTATTTGACTTACCCTTTCCTTAACATTATTTTTACACCCTTAACTTAGCCTTTATTTTTGTTTTTATTTGTATTGCTTAGTAATATTTCAATCCATTTTGATCCCATTTAAGTGTGGGTAATTTAGCACTCATAGGGCTTGGGATGTTTCTTGTTGGTTGTGGAGCCTCATTATCATCCTAACCCAAAGGTCTTGTTTTTAATTGTGTTTGGATCCAAGTTGTTGATAAGGGTTGTAGGGGGGATTTCCACCATACTATTGTCACTAGGGGACCTTGGGGTGGAGGGGCGTGGTGCAATTCTTTGGAGCCCCCCCTCACTGAGGTTCAAACCATTCATAATTAGGTCATAAATTAGATGATAGATGTTATGTTATGGTTTTTTTCCTAGAAGGAAATCCTCTTTTTATAAATAAATTATATTGTGGTTGTGTATTATTGAGATAACATTATAATTGAGTGAGATGATATTATGTGAGAAAGAATAAGAGATTGTAGCATATGTGTTGTAGGTTGTAATCCCTTCATTCTTTTAGATGGAATAAAAGGAAGGATTGGATATTTCTCCATGGATGTAGCCCAAATAGGGTGAACTACATATATTGGTGTCTCCTTTGTATTGATTCATCCTACATTTTATTTCTGCATTGATTTTGGAATTATTACTCTACAATTTTATTCCTAATAGTTTATGTAAGTCCCTTTTACTTTGATAGGCATGATATGCATGGGATTAGGGTGATAGCATCACATCAGAGGTTAGAGCTTAAATTGGTTTTTAGTCATCATTCATTTGTCACCACTTCTTTTTCATTTTAATATTTTTCATATGCTTTTATCATTCTTTAATTTTGTAGATGCATCGACTTCTTGGAAATTTCTAAGCCCCCCTTCTCATAAGATGATGCAAATAGGGAACCAAGTTACAAGCTATTGACTTTCAAGCTTTTGAGGCAACAATTATGACTTTCAAGCATCATGATCCATTATCTAATTTCATCCTATGATGCTTACTTAAATTTCAAAAGCATTGAACGTAAATAATTTGTATGAAACAATGTGTTAAGTGTAAAACCTATTGTTTGGCCCTAGATATTGAGTTATTACATTTCTAGTGTTATATTAGTAGGTTGGTCATAACCTTTCACTGCAGCCTTGCATTATAATTGTACACTTTGTCTCATATATATATATATATATATATATATATATATATATACATATATATATAAATATATATATATATATATATACATACATAAATATATATATATATATATATATACATATATATATATATATATACATAATATAACATATAATAATATATATATATACTATATATACTATATATATATATATATATATATATAATATATATATATATATATATATTATAATATATATATATATAATATATATATATATAATATAATATATAAAGACTTACTCTTAAGGTCATCTTATCTTGTAATTTAGTATTGAATTCATTGTAAAAGGATGTTTCCCCCTTGAAATATATTTATTCATCAACTTCTTATCATTTTTAAGGTGCATATTTCACAATATTTGGTATCCAAACTATTATCATCCTATCCCATATCCAATGGGATGTGTAAACAAGGGTGCAGAGTTGAAGGTAATAAAATAATGTAAAATAAAATTTTCTATGAGCATTGATTATATTGATGAAGCATAATTTGATGCAGTACCATTTGATGTTTATGGAGTTGTATTTGGGAGTACCTACATGTATATGGGGCATGAAATCACATGAAAATATCGAAAGAATACCATTTCATTAAATATGGAAATCATTCATCATAAACGCACACAAAGGAAAGTCTAAGATTTTACTTGTAAGTTCCAACCAAGCCAACAAACTAATTAGTTCTAGTAAAAGGTATGTTTCATTTTTCTTAAGAAAAACCTTAGTTTGACGAGGAGTCGATAGAGACAAATACATCCTTGGAGGGGTGTACTAAGAAAAAGAAACAACAAATAGAAGAGTTACTACAACCATATAGGGGAGTGTTTTAGGAGCCTAAATGACCACCACACAAGAGGGAGGTGGAGCATGAAATACAATTATTGCTAGAATCTCCATTATGAACATTGTTGTATAAATAGTTCATTTCGGAAGAAAAAAAAGTGAACAAATAATTGTAGTAGTTGTTGGAGTAGGCTATGATTCAACCAAGTACCTCACATTGTGGGTCACCCATCACAATTGGACCAAAAAGGGATGGCACTTGGTGAATGTGCATCAATTACATATCATTGAATAATATTATGTTGATGAACATGTACCATCTACCTAAGATTGATGACATATTAGACATGTTACAATAAGTGAAATACTTCACAAAGTTGGACATCAAATTAGGGTTCCTCAAGGTTTGAGTCAAAGAAGAATACATCTGGATGACTTCCTTCAAAGTCAAACAAGGTTTGTAAGAGTGGTTAGTCATTCCATTTGGTTTATGCAATGCACTAGCTATGTTTATGAGACTAATGAATATTGTACTACACTCTTGTCTAGATTCATTTGTCATTATTTATTTGGATGATATATTTGTTTACAATGATACTTAGGAGGATAACATCCCACACTTGATGTAAGTGCTAAGTACTTTAAAGAAACACCATCTACTACAAAGTATCAAGAAATGTGAGTTTGCACGACATTTTTTGGTGTATTTAGGTTATGTGATTGGTGGATGGTAAATTAAGATAGATCTTCCAAAGCTGGAGGCCATCATGAAGTGGTCGGTATCTACAAATGTTTTTACGGTTAGGATTTTTTTGGGGCATCACAACACCTAAGGAAATTTGTAGCTTCATTTTCAGTATTAGTTGCACCACTCTACACCATAACAATGAGTGGCAAGATCTTCCAGTGGGGGAATGATCAACCAAATTCTTTTAATGAGTTGAAGAGAAAAAACAACCAAGTACTAGTTCTCACATTACCCAACTTCTAGTAGTCCTTCCAAGTGGAGACTGATGTGAGTGGATGTTCCATGGGAGTGGTCTTAATGCAAGGAGGAAGGCATATATGCTATCATTCTAAAGTATTCATGGGGTAGTTCTAAATATCCCTACATACAATAAGGAGCTCTATGGTATGGTACAAGCTATCAAAAAGTTTATATATCATGGGAAAGGATACTAACATCCACATAGATCATCAACCTCTACAATATATGTAGGATTAGAGTAAGGTACATTAGAAGAAACACTACAAGTGGATGGGGTTTACAACAATTTCATCTAGTCATTGAGTAGAAGAATGGAAACACAAATAGGTTGGCATACATGCTTTCAGACCCACCTACATAAAAAATTACAAATTTGGGAACTTTGGTGCACATGCATCCTTTAGCCCATGATGCATATAGAGAGGAATATATAGAAGATGAGGACTTCAAGGAGGATTTTCAACAATTATAGGGCTAGATTCATGTATACAATGGTGACAAAACAATTTACTATCATCTCCAAAATGGGTTACTCTATAGCTTAGACAAGTTATATGTTCGTAAAGGTGAGAAATTGTAGTTGATTAGAGAGGCCCATACCTCCAAGGTTGTAACACATGTTGGTGTTGGGAAGATAATTTCCAACTGATAGAGGCATGTGTATTGACCCAGAATGATAGAAGTATTAAGGTTCATCATAGGATGTATCCTTAGTTGCACCAACAAGCCTACTAAAAGGATGTATGGTTTATACCATCCCTTACCTGTACCCATTAATCTTGGAAAATCATTTCCATGCATTTTGTGGGAGGTTTACCAACTACCATGAAGGGACATGAATACTTATTTTTGGTAGCTGACAGGTTCAATAAGATATGCATTCTCATGCCCTATAAAAAGATCATCAAAGGGAAAGGAGTAGAAAAAATTTCCTTTGACCAAGTCTGGGTGCACTTTGGGACACCAAGGAGCATTACTTTAGACAAGGATACCATATTCCTCAGTGAATTTTGAACTACATTGTGGGAGAATATTGACAAATTTAAATAGGTCTACAATATTCGATCCACAAAAAAATGGGAAAATAGGAGTAATCAACAATATTTTGGTGCAAATTTGAGGGGTTACAAGCAAAAGCATCTGAAGGTATGTGATGAAAATTTGGTCTATTTATAACAATATTATAATAGAGAATCCCACACTTCTACTAGTAAATACCCATTTGAAACTTATTTTGGATATTTTTCACCTTCACCTTTGGAAGTTGTATGTGGAGAATAAGGAGGAGTGGGGGAGGATATCATAGGGGATGCATTAAGAATAGAAAATATTGTTGAGAATATTAAACAAATATATTTGCAAGTATATAGTACAATAAACAAGTCACATAAAAAATACAAGGTCAAACATGATCAATGGAGAATAGAGAAGTCATTTAGAGTGGGAAAAAAGTGTGGTTATGATTGAAAAAGAAAAGGACTCATGATCTTGGTAAGAAGATCATGGTTCTATGGTATTGTCCTTTTGAGATATCAAAATTTGTGGGAGATAATTCCCATACACTTAGTATACCCCTATACATGTGCATTTACTTAATAGTGAATGTGAAAAAACTCAAACTCTGTGAGCTTTCCATGTTGGATCAAGAGGAGGAGTAGGTCCTACCTCTTATCGAGGACTTAACTCCAAATTCCTCGGCATAGTTGACAGAGGATACTTTTTTTGAGAATAGGTAAAAAACTAGAAGAAAATTCAACATGACCTTTGGTAGATTCGATTGAAAAGATAATTTCCAAGAAAAGAAAAATGGTGCTTGAGAGAGAAAGTAGAGGAAAAAATTGCTCACCTCATTTATTAAAGACTTTGGCGACCAAAATCCTCCCAAAATGGGAGGAATGGTCTAGATTGGATCATTATATCATTTTTCATATATATCAATGTTTTTAGAGTGGAAAAATTTGAGGAATCAACTTGTGAGGTCATTTTTATTGGTCGGTCCCAGTTTGGAGAATTAGTGTTTGGAACCTTCTAAGGGAATTTTTAGGCCTGAAATGATTTTTTTAGGGTCCAAAAGGTCTCTATTGTGCTACACCCCTTGGCATTGCTACACTTAGAAACCTTTCTAATGGTGCAAGAAGAGTGTCAAGTAGAGTTCGTATGCAAAAGTTATGCCTCGTGCAATTTAACCTACCATGTTGATCACCATGGTACAAGTGGATACAACCTCATCCCTTGTTATGCATGCATATGGGGATATCCACGTGTGAAATTTGAAGTATACTTTAGAAGGTTCAAACTTGTAACTCTAGTTGAGGGTTAATGGAGTCGAATCTTACCTCTAGTTAACTATCAAGATATGTTAAATACTAGGCCAATAGGAGGAGAAGGAATTATGTTCTATGCTATTGTGTTTTGTTCCATAAAGAGAAGAGAAACTAGGAGTGGGAAATTAGAGAGAATAATAGAGGGGTTAATGTTTTATAACAACTTTACAGGTCATGGGTCTTAGGAAACTCCATAGAGAGTAGCTCTTCTTTTGTTCTTGCACATTTTCCATAGAAGAGAAAAGAGAGTAGAGAAACCTCGCCTTCTAGTTGGGTTTTCTCATGTAAGGGTTTCCTAGGGATAATGTTTATGTCTATTGTGGATGTTGTGTGTATTTTCTTATGTTTTCTATTTATTGCATTTCAACTAATTTAATTAATTAAGTAGCAAAATCAAATAACTATAATATATGGAATCGATAAGGAAATATTAATAATAAGTATTTTAGTAATATTATCAAATATGTTGTGACAAAATATTCAAGTGGAATATCCATGATAGTTAATAGAACATGTTGCAACTATTGGTACCACATATCATTTTATAAGGTTATTATGGGTTCAACCCATTGGATTTAGGGTTCAGGAAAGGATGGTGGGACATACTAGGGATGTATTACATTCATTTAACAATTGCAATGAAAAGTATGAATCATTGGGAATCCCATGTTGACAACCTATTATTACTCAAGTTGGGTAGAGAATAGTTTAGGCCACAAAGAGGCATGCCTAGTGCATTGATGAATTAGTTTGAAGGACCATTCAAGGTACTTGAGAAGATGACAATGTCACCTATAGATTGGTTATATTAGATCACATGAGAGCTCACTATACAACTTTCCATATCATGCATTTGAATCCTTGTCAAGTTGATGAAGGTGATCTGAGTAGAGTTGCACCATTTGGAGCCCACAGCTTGATAAAAAATAAGCCAAAGATAGAAGTGGAGTAAATACTTGCACACAAGACTTTCTCTTTGGAAAAAAATTGAAGGCATGAGTACTTTGTCATCTAGAAAGAAGAACCTAAAGAGGAGAAAAACTAGGAAAGGAAAGAGACATTATGGTAGTATGAAGAGAAGATCCTAGACTTTGAGAAATGAAAGATTGCAGTACTTGAACACAAAGAAAACATAATTGCACACCACGGAAAAATTTGCATATTACATTTCAAAAACAAAATACATCACAATATATATTGCTTAAAATTCTAAAATAGGATATTATTTGTTGAGAAAATATCTCAACAAACTCCAACAATCCTCAAACCACTCTTCTAAAATAAAAATTATTCCTCACACACCTCCATAATGTTTATTTTATAAATACATATATAAAACAAATATAATGCAACTTCAAGTCACCTTTATCTCATAGTTTGGTATAGTATTCATCAACACTTATACCCCCTTTGGAATCTTCTGGAATGCACTCTTTCTCCATCACAATTTCGAGCTTGCCACTTCACCCATTTAAGACACAATTGTCTCTGGCTATCATTGGCGTATTTGTAATGACCAACAATATTGGCATACTCAGCTCGTTAGGGCTTCCACAAGAATAGTTGTCAAGTAACTGAATCACTCTATGGACATACCATCATCTATCAGATTTTTAGTTTTTGACTATCCGTTAGTTTCTAGGAAGGAAGTGTGGATATTGAATGTATTCAGAAGTTAATCATAAAACTTAACTTGTCTAAGACACAAGGATCTCATAACATAACAAATAGTCGTTGTTCTTGGGTTTTTGAGTGCCAAGAACCACAAACCATGGCATATTGTAGCCACAATCAAACTAATGATATGTTCAATGGTTTTTGAGCTCTAAGAACCAATAATTTAGATTATGTTACATTATTTAATGATTGGTTTTGTACCTTCAATTTTACAAACCAAAAATATACATAACTTAAATATAACGTAAATGACTGGTAGTTATTTTTAGATGAGTATCAAAGGCTCATTATTCAACTCATCATCATTGTCACAATCTAAGAAGTCCTGAAGGTTGACCTCTACTGAGTCTTTAGAAGTAGCTATGTTATTTGATTCTTTTAATTTTCCATTTGAAATATCTTTGGCATGAGTTTTGTAATTGAATTTTGTATTTCCATGTCTTTGGCAGTAAAAAAATTCAGCCAAGTTTTTTTTCTTATTGATCCTGCCCTCGGAAAGTAGTGTTATATCAACATGTGAGTTGTACTCTATGTCACATGTTTTCATCCTCTCTTGTTCTGTTAAGAGTGTTGCTATCATTTCATCTAGTGATCGAGAGGAAACTTAACTTACGATGAAAATAACATTATCATAATCTAAAGATAATTTGTTTAACAAAAGAGCCTTAGCATCTTCATCTTCTATTTTAGTCCCCATTTCCTCTAATTACCTTATGAGTGATTTTAGATCATTTATGTGTGTATACAATGATACTCCATCATGAATTTTAAGTTTGAATAATTGTAATTTCAAGGAGAATTTTTCGTTCACGACTTTTTCCCCAAATATCTTACTTAAGTGTTCCCATATTTGTGTAGACAATTTTTCTAAGTCTATAAGATGAAGTTGTGAATTTGACAGAGAGAGACCAATAATGGACTTATCTTCCTCTTCCCTTTTCATCCAATCAATTAATAATTTAGCATATTGAGGTCTTGGTTCTATTCCTTTTAATAAGATCCATAAATTTTTATTGCATTAGATGCATTTGAACCTTCACCTTCCATGTATGGGATTTTGAGCCATTAAAATTTTCAAGAATTATTTGTTCCATGTTCACTTAATAAAGTAATCTAAAAATGGTTACCTTGTGCGTTGGCGATATATAATGGCTTTCTTCATTACAAGAAGACCAATAACATCATCCTCTTGAACACTTCATTCCATCATCACTAACAGAAATTTCACCTTCTAGCACCACGCAAGTTTGATCCCTCATAACAACAACATACAAAAATAATTTAGTTTGGCAATTTTTGATCCTCAAAACCAGGCTAGGGCTTAGCTCAAAGAGGCCTCACGAAGATGTCATTGATATGCATACTGATGGGAAGAGTAGAGGCCTAGTGGCTATGAAATAAGGCATTCATAAGATTTGTATGGGGAGAACATATTCTAGGGAAGAAAAAAGAATTGGTATCCCTATGATGTAGTTATTTCCTAAGTGAGCGAGAAGAAGTAATATGATCATACAATTGAATTTGTGCATCAAAGCTGAGAAGTGTGGCCACTACACATAAAAAGTGTCGAAGAACTGCTGAGTCTTGCATTGTGCAAGGGTTGTTTGCTATAATGACCATATTTTCATGATGCACATTTGCTTCTCACCATATGATTACATATATTTAACACCAATAGTGGTTCTCACCATCTTAGACTATTTTCATGCTATGAGCTCATATTCCAACCCCTTTGTGAGAGAGGGTCTGAAGTGGCTCTAATACCAACAAAGAAAACTTAATTGCACACCACACAAAATATTCGTATATTACATTTCAAAACCAAATAGTGCTTATGCAATCCAAGAAATTCTAAACTAAGAGATTACTTATTGAGAAAATCTCTCAAGAAACTCTATCAATCCTCAAACCGCTCTTCTAAAATAAACATTATTTCTAACATGAACATATGTTCATTAGACATTATTGGGATGATGACAATTTTAATGGGGGTATGCAAGACTTCTTCCTAGAGATGGCAATAGGAATGTTTCCAAGGTGTACATATAGGGTGGTTGCAAAAGGTTACAATGTCATGTGCTTCTTAGTTGATCAAATGGATGGAGTGAACCACACATGGATTTTAGGATGTCTTGGACACATATCTTGGATGTGTATACCCAAAGGGTGAATCATTTTGTGGCCTACAAACTTGCCTCTAGACAAATTGAGATGCAAGTAGATATTGGCCCAATTTGGCGTGACCAAATGGATGGACTAGGATGATTAGGATGACTTGGTTGGACTTGATACAACCTAGGTAGACCTAGTAGGACTTGGAATGATTCAATAGATAATCGACAAACAAGCCAACAAAGTGACAAAAAAGACACTTCGGTCCACCTTGGAATGAAGGGCCTTTCAAGTGCATGACAGGCTTTTGAAAAAGGACAATGCCTTAACGTGTTAAAGAATAACTTGCAAGAGGAAAGAAGTCAACAAGGAGTGATGTGGTTTTTTCAATTTGTGGGTTTAAGCATAAGATGATGACTCCCATTGACTAGGTAACTAGTATAGATCCATCCTAACTACGGATCTAACAAGAGCCGAGAGGGATCAAACCTCTAAAGATCTCATCCCTCTAAAAACTTGATATATGATGGTTTATATGAAAATCTCTCTCTCTCTCTCTCTCTCTCTCTCTCTATATATATATATATATATATATTTTATTTTTTAAATTGAATTTTTGAATGCATAAATGAATTCAGCCATTTGAAAATCTCTTGAATACATGGAATAAAATAACTTGAACATGTAATTCCAAATAATTTGCAAACTAATAAAATGATTGAAGCATTTAACAAGATGTTAACTTTGAAGCATTTAACAAAATATTAGCTTCATGGCAGTGGCTATTGACTACATTAATTATTATGGGTATATGGAATTTCATATAAGAAGTTATGCTCCATTCAAATTGGTTTATGGTCAAAAAGTTATAGTCCTATTAGAATTTGTTATTCAAAAGATGGGATGATAAGAATTCATTTTGAGAAAGACTTCAATAGCTAACTTTAGTAAGCTCAATTAATTAAGGCTTATTCAAAAAAATGTGTGTCCATGGTTTCCTGGTACTCATATGATTGTTGATTAAATATCAGCCTCGAAATGGATTGGAAGCATTATTGTTGAAAAAATGGGATCAAAAGAAATTTTTGAGTTGAAAAGATCAAGACATTTCTCAAGGTGAATGGAATTTGACTAAAAGAATCTCCCAAGTAAAAATATAAGATAAGGAGATAGTCGAAGTTAACTTTTTCTTCCTAATTTGTTTAAAGTAGTTATCAAGCGAGTAACCAAAGTGGACAGATGATATTGATAACAGTTTCCAACTTTATAATTACTTGCCATGCACAGAAGAATCTTGAAGTCTTTTTCTTGTTTTTGAATAGTGCGATTAGTGAAGTAAAATATTAGTGGACAAAGGAAAAAACAACCAGAAGGATGTCAAATATTTTGAAACAGAAAACAATTGTCTTCCAGTAATTAGATAAAGATCAGTATCTACTAGTAGATGTTAATCGACACTATTTAACAAATACAAGAATACATGGTGGAAGCAGAGGAAGTCGAGTAAGGAATTCAAATTGATCAAGTAAGTTGAAAATCTAGGCTTATACATAGACAGTGATGAGCTTACTTTTACCTGTTACTAATAATATTAATGCACAATCTCACTTGGAAGAACAATACAGATGAATTGCGTCTGAGAGCTCAAAGTTGCAAATTTAATAGCTTCCCACTGTTGTTTGAGCATAATATATCTAGTGCGAACCAGTGTTTGGAGGTAAGACATTTTATTGGTGCCCAGTGACCAAGAAATTAGCCAGAAAAAGAAAAGGTGTCAATCCTGAGAAATAGATTCTCATTTCCACTTTGAGTAAGTTGGACTCCCTAGAGAGCCTATCTTCACAGAAGAAGATTGTTACACAGGAAGAAACGTATTACAAAGCTAAAACTTAAGTATTCTATATATAATAGCAGGCGTGCAAAAATTTACCAGTTTTTATGAGTTTTTAGGTTCATATAGTCGAGAGGTTAGTATTAGTGAACGACCAAGAAAAGCATGAAGGCTTAGTATCTGCCACCATTTGTTCATCTTGTGAGTGGCTTGTTTTCAGTTGCTATAAATTTTATCCAAAACGTTGATGATAATGCTACAGGCCTTCCTTCCCCCACTTCCCCAAGTGAAATATTTTGGAGGGCAATGATTTGAAAGAAGTGGTACGTGTTCTTGTCTCTCTTGGCAGATTTCAATAGTGACTATTATTTTTGTGCCTACCATTGCACAGATGAGATTGTGAGAACTCGCCATTCTTATTTTTATTTAGAGAAGAATCAGAATTAGCAATGATAGAGGATGAGAGTGTGGACCCTTCACTTACTCGCTCAAATAGGTTGAAGCTCTAATCGACCTTGCCCAGCAATTGGGGAATGTAACATATGGACATATATAGAATTGATTCTGTTCGAGAAATAGACTTCTGATCCTATTATAGAAATGTTATTTGCAGTGTTGTATATTTAGTGTGGTTCATTGATCATTTTTTGAGCCATGGTCCATTCTGTTAATGATGGCCTGGCAGGAAATAAGACACATAGCAATAAGAGGCTTCATACAATCGTGGTTGAGAAGGAGAAATCTTGTCTCGAAAGTTGCCCTGTTGAAGGTTCTATGGAGTATGAATGTTCTGTTCTGAGGTCGGATAGATGTTTGAAACGTCTGCTTTTGAAGATTGTCATACTTTCCACGTGGAATAAAATAACTTAAATATTTAAATGTAAGCAATATTTATTTTATTCAAATATACCTTTAATAAAAGTCAAAATTTTCAATTATTTTACCAAACATATAAACATTTTATTATATTATTATTTTAGACATTTTATTATTATTATTATTATAAATCATATATAATATTTATATATATGTAAATTGTAAACTATTATATTATATTGATTCAGCTCGAGAACGAGCTAGAATCCTTACATCTAAAAATAATTCTTGTTCTGCCATAGACTAGAAATGTTCACTACGCATTCTATGTTTGCTTGGTATTTTTCCATTCAAAAACTCCACAAATTCAACAAAAAAAAACATAGCATTCAAGTAAATTATATTGTATGGTAGCTTGCTTCATTTTCCATGTTTTCTCCAGCTGCTTGCTTGTTCTCCACTTCTTCCTTTCGCTCAGCAGAATCTCCCATAATCTGGTCTTGGAGGCTGCTAGCTTGTTGTCCTTGACTAGTGATTGAAAGCGGGGGCGGTTACAAAGACCATAGATTTCCTTCAGAACGCCAATAGTTTTCAGCTCCGCTTTGACCTCAAATTCGTCCACCTTGAGCTTTAGTGTGTCCACCTTCTTTGCCAACGTAGTCACCACAAGCTGAAGACATTTCATTTCCTTCCTCAGTTCTTCCAATTGTTGATTAAGAAACGAGAGATGTGAGTGAGCTTCTGAAGTAAATTGCTTCCCGAGCTTTGAAATTGAACCTAAAATTGCCTCCAATGGATTTGACAAATGATCCTTTCTTCCATTTCCGCTACTCTCTGTTCTTGGAGAGGCCATATTACCTAACAATGATACTTTCACATATATCATTGCATAATTTACGGGGTGTGCACCTCTTTTATGATGCCAAGTTCCTTCTCTTATTTCTCCGGCAGTCGTCGCTTCCAATTTAATGCCCCTGGATAGTGTCAACATCGATAAACCACTGTATCTCTGCCATATATCTTTCACCCAACACCCAACTTCAAGTGTACTGAGATGAATTGATGTAGGAAGGACACCAACTTATGATTCCAGTGGCATCAATTTATAAGAGTTAATCTTAATCTCCACCTATCCTTTCACACGGTATTGAAACTATTACAACCCCACCTGTAAACTTCCTCCCAATTCATTTTCTGGCTCACGTGCAATCCATTTGTATTATCATGTATTCTGATGCTCCAAGCAATCCACTTGCTTGGTCTCTTAATTGCATTTGGATCTCCGATTGATGACGACATAGTGGTCATGGGATATGACTTATTGAGGAAGTGCCTTCACCCACGGAGAGAATCCCTTCATCGAAGTTTGAACTTTTATGGGATTGTTAGTCATAAAATGGTTTTTATTTTATTATATTATATTATATTATATTATATTATATAATACGTAAATGGTTCACGTCTTTTATGATGCCAAGGTCCTTCTCCTATTTCTCCAGCGGTCGTCGCTTCCAATTTAATGCCCCTGGATAGTGTCAACATCGATAAACCACTGTATCTCTGCCATATATCTTTCACCCAACACCCAACTTCAAGTGTACTGAGATGAATTGATGTAGGAAGAGCACCAACTTATGATTCCAGTGGCATCAATTTAATAAGAGTTAATCTTAATCTCCACCTATCCTTTCACACGGTATTGAAACTATTACAACCCCACCTGTGAACTTCCTCCCAATTCATTTTCTGGCTCACGTGCAATCCATTTGTATTATCATGTATTCCGATGCTCCAAGCAATCCACTTGCTTGGTCTCTTAATTGCATTTGGATCTCCGATTGATGACGACATAGTGGTCATGGGATATGACTTATTGAGGAAGTGCCTTCACCCACGGCGAGAATCCCTTCATCGAAGTTTGAACTTTTATGGGATTGTTAGTCATAAAATGGTTTTTCTTTTATTTTATTATATTATATAATACGTAAATGGTTCACGTCTTTTATGATGCCAAGTTCCTTCTCCTATTTCTCCGGCGGTCGTCGCTTCCAATTTAATGCCCCTGGATAGTGTCAACATCGATAAACCACTGTATCTCTGCCATATATCTTTCACCCAAAACCCAACTTCAAGTGTACTGAGATGAATTGATGTAGGAAGGACACCAACTTATGATTCCAGTGGCATCAATTTAATAAGAGTTAATCTTAATCTCCACCTATCCTTTCACACGGTATTGAAACTATTACAACCCCACCTGTAAACTTCCTCCCAATTCATTTTCTGGCTCACGTGCAATCCATTTGTATTATCATGTATTCTGATGCTCCAAGCAATCCACTTGCTTGGTCTCTTAATTGCATTTGGATCTGCGATTGATGACGACATAGTGGTCATGGGATATGACTTATGGAGGAAGTGCCTTCACCCACGGAGAGAATCCCTTCATCGAAGTCTGAACTTTTATGGGATTGTTAGTCATAAAATGGTTTTTATTTTATTTTATTATATTATATAATACGTAAATGGTTCACGTGGAAATAAATTAATTAATATGAGCATTGAAATATTTTATTTATGGATTATATTGATGAATATGCATTGTTTTCTTTTTTTTTAATATAATATGTAAATTGTTGGCATAAAATAATTTAGTTAATATGAGCATTGAATATTTTATTTATGGATTTACATTGTCCATTAATTTTCTTATGAATATATATTTTATTTATGCATTGTCCATTATTTTCGTCATAAAATGGGATTTTTATTTTTTATTTATTTTATTTATTTGTTTTTTTTTTATATAATATGTAAATTGTTCGCATGGAAATTGTTGAAAATAATACTGAGAGGGGGGTGAATCAGTATTATCTAGTCCTTTTAACAATTCTTCCTTATTTATACTTTGAATTATTTTTGCATATCAGTACCATAAAACAATGAGCATGAACAAGAAAAACAGATAGTCTTATCAAAGAACACCAGATATAAGGTGGAAACCCAATGTGGGTGAAAACCACCTGCTGCAATATGTCTCTATCTTCTTTCAAATTAGAAACTCCTTTTACAATGGTCTTGTACTGGTGCAGTCCTTTACCAGTACGCAGGCTGCAACCTGCAGAGAGTTACAACTCTCTCGTTTTTCAGTCTCTCCTGGAAGGGAGCTACAACCCCCTACTTCTTTTCTTTTAAGGACCACTTTTCATAAATTTTCAAACTAGATCCATAAATATTAAATGATCATCAAGTACCAGTAAGTCACCCAGATAACCAGATCCACAATAACAGAAAACTAAACCCGGAACACCTCCTGTGGCGCCTCCTGCGGCGTCTCCTGCAGCGTCTCCTGTGGCACCTCCTGTGGCGTCTCTTGTGGCGCCTCCTGCGGCGCCTCCTGTGGCGTCTCCTGCGGCGCCTCTGCACTTCCGCACCTGCAGCGCTCGAGAGATCACCTTTCACAGATTCGCTTTCCACTTCACTTTCATATAGATCGAGCTTTTGAAACAATAACCCAATATTTCAGATCTTAAGATATTCAACCCAAACGCATACACAAGCCAAATGATCTCCTTTGCTTTATATAGGCAAGCTCTTCCTCAAATCATGGACCAATACCACGGGCCAAAACCATAACAAACCAATACCATCAACTCAATACTAGGGATCAACACGTCTGTCGAGATGCCATGGTCCAAAAACCATAGGTTCAAATTCCAAGGACTAACTACCATGGACCAAAGGTAAGTTTTCCCACATGAAATAAACTTTTCTCTGCATAAAATTCCGTGAACTTTTCTCCACATGAAATAAACTTTTATAAACTTTTCTCTGCATAAAATTCCGTGAACTTTTCTCCTGCGTACTTCTTAATTCTCATCATATTGAGAGCCATGCCATGGGTGTTGCCATCAAGTACAACATCTGTAACATATAACCATACCAGAAACATAATGCAAACAATCTCCCCCTTTGGACTTGATGGCAACCTCAAAAACTTCAGCGACATTCTCCCCCTTTAACATCAAGGGCAAAGGGTTATGCTCCCCCTAAGAACATGCTCCCCTTGAATATGAACCAGATCTGCAAAGAAGAACCATAATCTACCAGACACCATGAATGACCAAGAAAGAGATAGAGACATATTGCAGCTATATTCAAACCAGCTCTCATGATCTCCTTTTGTACATCCTCCATAATGCCAACAATGCATTATATTCTCCCCCTGAACCTATGCCGCAACCCAGCACATGTACGCATATACCCCAGAAGAATCATGCGTACAACCAACAATCAGAAGAGTCTCAACAATAAAATGATGCATCAACAACCCCCAGCTTTTGCCTGAGGTATTCAAAAGTCTCCTTGGGCAATAGTTTGGTGAGAATATCAACAACTTGTTCCTTAGAAGGAACATACTCCAACTTGACATTTTGTTCAAGCACTTGTTCTCGGAGAAAATGATACTTGATTGGTATGTGTTTGGTTTTTGAATACATGACAGGATTCTTTGAGATGCTGATTGCACTTGTGTTATCGCATAAAATAGAGATAGGTGGTGTATAAGTGATTTGAAAATCCTGTAAGGTCTGCATCATCCAAAGGAGTTGAGTACAGCAAGATGCAGCAGCAACATATTCCGCTTCCGCTGTAGACAAGGCA